>JAYJMB010032699.1:0-40561 GCA_036873735.1 Pouteria campechiana
AAAAGGCATCCCTTCCATTCTCAGCAGCTTAAGTAACTTCAAAAAATTTTGTTCTACTGAAATGGACATGCAATCCAACCTTGCCGGTATACTGCATTTTCTTCAGTTGGCAGCTGATTGATAGGCATCATGCGCTTGCACATTACTTACCAATGGGTTGGATTGTGTCGGTGCAACATCCAGCACGGAGCACAAAAATTAATTGCTGGTTAAAATATCATTGCAGATTGTGCAAATCCAAAACATGAAAGGAGGGTAATGAACGAGATCAATGAGAACAACACGCATGCTAATGAGTCTATGACATTTTTAGCCAAGTATTATGACAGACTCTGTCAGGGTGGCTACGCAGAATGATAAATCGCATTAATCAGGAATGAATCAGCAAGTAGATTCAGTTGGATATCTTTTTCTCCTCTTACAAACACTTCTCCTAAGCTGTCCATACGCATATTACGACGGTAAAGTCCTCCAAATCCTTATTCCAGCATCTGCACCAGTCTAGGTTAATTTTTGTAATTGGATTAAGCATGGTGCATTTTGCAGTAGGAAGCTTTATCATTTTCTGTGTTTTTCTCGGTATGGCATGCAGGTCTTACCATATGTGGTAGTGTCTACCATCCTTATTGCAAAAAATAATAAAAAATAAAAAATCCTAACATTGGATTCTCCCAGAGAAAATGAAAAAGGAATGCCAGGCTGACTGAGAAACCACCTTCTAAAATCCTTATATGGAAGGGAGGAAAAAAAGGGGGGAATAATCTTGTGATTGACTTTGTCATGGGAAAAATAACACATTTAACCTCAGATTGCAGCAGTGTCATTTGAGTGCATTCCTGATGCAAAAATTAATCAATTGTGTTCAATTGCAGTATCAACCTGCTTCCACATGTCCCATAAAAGTTTATGTGCTCATACTTTCAGCCAGCCTAAAAGCAACTAGTAGCCTAATTCACAAGCAATCAGGCAAATAAACTCTTTCCATCAGAATTTGAAACTAGCACCAAACGCTTTCCTCAGCATAGGATTTGTCAAACTCATTTCCTGATCCGTCATGGCCAAGTAAACCAACCTTTGTTAGCCAAGCAACAAGAGAAGAAAGCTCAAGAGAGCTGCAATGAGACTAGAATTGCATTCTACCAAAATACTTCCATATGGCCATTACATCTGAGGCTTTCCCCTCACTGGATAAGGTAGAAACCCTCTGCATATATATATACCAAACAATACTAAGCACATATAAAAAGGATTACAGACTGACCCACCGGGTCACCCTCCAACATTAATGGCCATAGCCAAGAATTATCTAGAAAGCTTCTACAATTCTTAACCTAGAGTCAAGAGCAGACAACATTTCAAAAACAGCGTATAACGTAAGGTAAATGATGACTAATCCACAGCAAATGATGAGATACAAAACAGTAACAATTAGATTTCATTAAAACTGTCCAGATGGATGGACCATCCAAACTATTTGAAGGAACTCTTATCCAGAATTCTAGAGATGGCACCTGGAGAGAGATTCAAAACAGAAAGTAGCAAGGCTACGTACATATTGATACACGCATGCCGCCACTATAAAAATGCAAGCACTCAATGTCATTTGGGGACTTGGGACATGGTTAATGAACTTCAGAGTTTATAAGGTCACTGATAGATATCATCACAAAAATTTGGAAATTGTTTTACTTCATCCAAAATTAGTTAGCGTACTTGTGTACAACAGGTACACACCACGTCGGCCTTAGGGTGAAATGTTATCTATTGGATTAGCCTTGCGATTTGCACTAACTAATTTTAAGGAGAAAAAGAGTTGCAATTCAAGTGGTTAAACTCTCAAGCCTCCACGTGGTGTGTAAAAGGTGTACACGAGCACAATTTATAATTTTTCTTACTTAAAATAGTTGGATTCTAGCTATATAGTTAGTAATTTTAACAACTTTATCAGATTACTGCCTCCCCAATCTCATCAGGTTAACATTAAGTAGAAAGATCCACACTAGATTATGCTTTCAAGATCCAAATATGCAATCGACAGCTATCCAAGTCAACTACTCAACTAGCAGTTTGACATTGTCCAGTTCATCACCATCATCCATGTTGATATAAAAAAGGGTGATCACTGTGAACTGTCCATCGAGAGATTGATCACATCCTTCAGGAAGGAATTCCATAGGGTAATAACTGACGGAACGGAGTATGGAGTAGACTGTGCACATAAGAGACTTCATGAAATCATTGAGCAGACCCATTTATTTGATTGATCCCTGCAACCTTCCCAATCTGTAATGTTTTAGAAAAATGGAATGACAGCCACTTGGGCAAGATGATCCATCAAATTGATGCCACATTGGGTCAGCTGTATATTTCGGGATTTGCTTCAATTAGACTAATTCAGTCATGGAACAAACAATCCATAAAGACTGCAATTAAGCTTATTAAGAATAATTCATCTAATTATATCAGATATACCTTTTGAATAAAATCATATATCCTGAATGGACCTTAACATTACATCAATTGTCAATAAACCTTATGCCCACATTAGGAAGAAAGCATTCTGATCCATCAGCACTGCCCATTGCATGTAGACCTTTAAAATGATAATAACAACAACTATATGATCAACAGAACAACAAATGATCAGGATTTATTACGATTAAAATAGTCAATAAACAATGCATACACACAAATGGGGCAATGCATCTTCGGTCTAAGCATCACACTGATTGGATCTTTCACCCTTTTCTTCCTTTCATAAGTGTAATTTAATACATTAATCATGCAATAAATCATATTATAGCTTTGTTTCTTAATAGAGAGCTCCCAATAAAGTATAGCTTCATTTCTTAATTTTCACAATCAGAAAATAAAACTTATTAATGCACACAGTATGTGAGCCAACCCAGGTGCAACCAAGAAAAACCACAAAAGACAAGAATGCATGCGTCATTGGCAGACCCTTTGCACTGAGTGTGTTCTCAAAAATTACTCCTATGACAGGCTCACAGAATCAAGTTTTTGACAACAGTAAAATGAATTATTCACATAAAAACATGACAATCGAGCTAGGTTGTCCAAACTTTGACTTGTCTGTTGATATGCTGTATCCCTTAAGAGCAAACAAAATTATGGGATGAGCATAGTGAAATAGGCCATAATACATTGCACAGTTATTCTTGCTGTTGATTGTATATCTCATGGACAAATCATTCTCAAGAAGAATCACATGCAATTCTGACAACCTAACTAATGGCCAATGAAACCAATGGTCTAAACAAATGTAACAAGCACAGCCATTGATCATATGGACAGCATATTTAACAGTGATCACTAAGAAAAAGAGAAAATTCCCTGAGGCATTTGTATTAACAATTATGTATACACTGTCACAAGGCTCACAGTCAATCAAGTGATTGCGGTTAAGCCTTTTGCATCATCTATAAAGAAAAGAGGGGCATTGAACAAATTAATCAATATGTGTATACAGTAGTTATAAGTTAAAACTGGAAATCTCCAAAGGAATGCTTCATGCATCCACTTAACATAATCTGTCTAAACTTGCATCAAAGGAAGGTGGCAATCCAACATTAGATAATCATAATAATTCAATGAGCTTGATAACCAATAAAATCTACCATCTAACACATGCAAGATCTTGACTTCTTCCCTTGTTTATGCATATTTGAATGGAGACATCACGGTACTTGTATGAATAATTCACAACATAATGGAAACTTCTGCTTCTGAAAAGCCCCACATGAGATACATTAAGACAATTTTAGCCCCGTTAATGCATCTTCAAACATTGGATTTTTTTTTTTGTTAGAGAGTGAGAGAGAGAGAAACTCTTTTTATCTATTGATTATCCATTTCTTATGCGGGAGATCATGTATGGGACACCCAGGCTTTCACCAAATATTTAGCTGAAGCCCAATTTAAAAGCCAAGCTGCCTCCAGCATGCCTCAAGTTGTTTCAGGATTACCTTCAGATTTGAGATCTCCTGGTTGTGTACGCATTAATGGACAAATTTGGAATCAACGATTCCCCTGATTTGTGTCTACCTAATCAATGGCTCATCCTTTTTTATGCCGTAAACACATTATAAATACAATTAATCTTATGATAAGTTGTATCTCATACTGGAGCTTATGATCCATTAGATCTCGCGTTGACACTGATTCAAATTCCTGCAATGAACCAGTCCTGGGATAAACAAATTTCTCCCTTTTTGTCAGGTTCGTTAGGTTAAACACGTTTTTCTTCCCTTTTGTTTCACATGTTCACAATCCAGCATGCATGCCAGTATGATATAAATAAATAAATAAATAACCTCATGAATGTGACCAACTCTGTGAGGGAAAAAGCATAAAGGTTGAGGGTAGGCACAAGAACTCTAAAATGAAAATCTACTCCAGGTGAGCATAACTACTGAATCCCATGAGTAGAAAGAACTATGTGGATGGGATTTTCAAGAATGCAAGCTAGCATACCTTCATAGGCAAAGGAAAAAAATGAAAGATTAAAAAAAAATAGAGTTTCAAGGCACATACAGGTAATTTTTCTCAGACAGAAGAATATTCAAATGACAGACACAACAGAAGGATGAACACATTAACAGAACAAGGGATCAAGTAATCAACAATTGCAAATCAGACACCAATAGTTCATCTGACGATTATGAACCACAGATGCCATAGCACACAATTATATGGAGATACCGTTAAAAATATCTACCACACAATCCCTCAAAACACTCAAAGAGATGAACAGATGGGTAAGTACAACAACCAATTAGCACAGTCCAAACCTCATAACGCATATGATGATGATTTCAATCCTAGTAATTACGTGACATAAGAGTCAAACCCAAACTTATCTTGCTTAAGAAGAAAATAATCAGCAGGCCACTATCTCAAATTCAGGTTGGATGGCTGCAATATCATCAATAGGCAAACATTAGTAACCAAAACAAGGGAACGCTTTGTGGAAAGAAGTAAAGGGCGCGCCTGGTGGCAAGAAATATTGCAATTTCATGGTATGTTAACAAACATGTTCGCTATCTGATATTCAGAAAGACCCCCCGGTCATGATAAACTCAAATCAAAGCACTTTGACGTATGCCCTAAATTACTGCAAAATACTTCAATTGCCATTTCTCCCCTTTATCCTGACAGCTTACAAGATGCGTGGTCCTAGATCATATGGGCCACCCTTTGTTATTTTGCCCGCACAACCACGCAACTCAATACTAGAATAAAAGTGATCATAAAATTTAAATACTTTATAAATAGAAGTTGAATTTCCAAGCTATTTTCCATTGAACAACTGAACAAAAATGCAGATAAGTATGCATCAATATTCAATCTCCAAACAAAGAACCTTCAAACATCCAACTTGAATTGCTCGAAGAAAAGAAAATCAACAGCCAAATGCAATTTTGTCAGGAATGCGTCAATTTCGAGAGCAGAATAATGCAAGATACACGGAATCTTCTTCCAAAACTCGAAATAGGAATTAGCCAAGTATCACCAGCAAGAACAGAGAATAAGAACCCAAGTAAAGCTCAAAATCAAACAATATTAAGCTTCATACGGATCCAGTTTAGAAAATTCGGAGAATGAAAAGGAATCTGAGAGCCAATAAAAGCGTGAAATCTGTAAAGATTTGATATTTCCTCCGCCGCAGCGAATCAACAGAAGATCTGACCATTTTGACAAAGAAATCCCAAGGAGAGCCTTCCAATCCGAGGGAGAAACACGCAAAGAAGCAAAGAAAAGTTCGCCACCATCTCCGATTCAGTTGATGCAAGGCGGGAATCGAGTGTAGCAGGGAAGAGGAAGCAACCGTTCCCGACCTGCACCAAGCGAATCAGAGAGGGTAGAACACGAGAATAAATTTTGAAAAATCTCAGGCTCGTCTTTCCACTGGCAGAAGAAAAGAAGATGGTGACATGAGCTCCTCCCTATCCTCCCTCCCTCCCTCCCTCGAACAACAAGGCTGGCTGTGCATTTGATAAAAGGGAAGGAAACCCTATCATGTCAAAGCACCCCTTTTTGTGCCAACCTTTTCAGGAAGAAGGACAGTAATAGAGAGGGTCCTTAAAGGACTTGCCATGCTCCAAACAAAAACGAACACGTGTTGAGGAAAACTCCTCGTGTGCGCGCGCGTGTGAGAAACCTCTAGACGTCGGCGGACTGCCATTGGATCCTCAAAATATCTCAACATCTCCTCCGGTAGAAAAGAAGGGAAAAAAAAAAAAAAAAAAGTACAACATCCAATGGAGCTCTACCAATGTCAAATGTTTTCCTTGGAATCTATGCCGTTTTAAGGTACAGCGGTTGAATCACCTCTGTTTCTGTTTTTGGATATAAAAAGTGCAAGGACGTGAATATCGCGGGATAAGTTAAATCGTCACTTTTACAATTTTACTTTTAAAACCATAAACCTTCATTTCACACCATTTCTCCGGTTTTGTCATTCCATTTCTTTTACTCCTCTGGGGCTCATCCCTTGGGTATGCACTAGTTGGGACACAAGGGAAATAACATACGCAGTGCGAAGAACAATTTAAAATAGATAAAATATATAGTAAATAAAGTATAGATAATAATAAAAAATAAAGTTATGTGAACAAACATTCCACCCATCAACCCCTTCATCATCCATGTTGCTTAATGTCACCCTTGTCTATGTTTATTCGCATTGTAAATTATGTTAGGAGGACAGGAGGATACCAATAAATATGTGAACAACAGGAAATAAATAGTAGTAACATGGGTGGAAAATAATATTAATAAAAACTAGAGTATGTTCATACAGTTAATAAATAAAAAATAATTTTTTATGCAAAATAAGATTGATGAAATATGATTATTAAGGTAGGTAAATATTTCACAGAAGGATAGAGAAATCTAATAAACAACCTTTTCTTAATAAAAAAAAAAACAGAGAGAGAGAGAGAGATGGAAATCTTTTTTACTCCTTTTCTCACCCCCTTTTTATTTTATTGATGGGGTATGTAACTTCTTCAACAATTCTATTTTTTTTATTTTTGCATACATTTTAAATCATTAGTTTTTATTTTTTATTTAGAAAGCTTATGTATTTTATCTTTTCTAACTTTATTTCAAATGATTATTTCTTTTCTCATCACATAATTTTTTCACTTTTCATATTAGTTTTCTCCCCTTTTCCACTCTTTTTCCCAATTCCTAAACAAAACTCTGAAATCATTCTAAACAAGGTCAATTCCAGAATTATTGAACCCATAATATGCATGAGTTGGATTTGATCGGTTAATTTGGTATAGGGCACATACTATTTAAATTAGAGGCAATGGCTAACAGAGCTGTGATAGCAATCAACCCTTCGCCATATCGTTTGTCACGTCCCGATTGAACACGATGCATGGACGGCGTCGTTTTTTTTTTTGGCTTACCGAGCCTCACCCGTTAACGCTTACCCGTAGAATCCCACGAAAATAGGGAACAAAAATGATCCTGCGTGCTAAGTGCTAACTTCTACAACATCCCCCAATTTTTCAGCACCATAATTCAGCCAGCTGAAATCTTGCACATTATAAGTCATCTCTCTGATCCAGACAGAACAAACATTCAAATCTCAGATTCTGCCCCCGCCTACCACCAACCTTCTTCTTAATCAATAGCTATTATAACCCACACAAACCTCTTCTAATAAAAGCAACACCCACTGAGCTGGAGATTACTGCCACACAGCCAAATCATAATCATACAGCAACGCGGGACAGGCCGGACACCAATCAATCATCATACCACGGCATTAAATTTGACAAACATGCAACCGCAACCAAGCAAAATAAAGTGGCATGCATATATTCGTCTACCCAAAACATACAAACCTCCAAAAACTTACAAATTTTCAAAACACTCACCCCCAATCTTTGAAGCCGTAATGTACAGACAAGTTACAAACTAGTATGCTACCAATCCATGGTAGGGCAAATAGCAAGCGGTCCATCTACATAAATCCAGACAGATGCGTTCTACCTCCACCCCTTTGGCCACATTCATCCTGCTGCTGAAGAGAAAAACCCAAAGAAGTCAACCATCCAAGTTGCAAGCCTTAAAGCCCGAGGCACCAACATGCAGGCAACGGTTGGCAGGGCTGGGGAGGTAAGGGTGCCAAGTATAAAGCAGTTGAAGCCTATCAATGCAACTGCATCAGCTGCTGGTCGGTTTTTTATGGTGGAGAAGAATTGGACCACACTCTTCAGCGACATACCAACCACAGTGAAGAGAGCTACAACAAGAGGCATGCAAGAATCTTCAGCCTTCCAGATGATCGCGCCAACCAACATTGACAAAACTGTGCTAAAAAGGCTTTGTGAGAGCACAATTCTTCTCCTGTACAATGCCTCATCCTCTACTGTTAGAGTTCTGGAGATGATTCGAGGAGAAAATGGATACAGCTGAGTTGCTTTGGATCCAGGTTCCAAAAGCACTTGCTTTTGAGATTTTCCAGCGGTTTGATCCTCCCATGCATCTCCACGCATTAATAAGTCCTGGAGAATAACTTCATTTCTACTGTGGCCTGATTCCCATGTGGAAGCACTTGTAAGAGAAACATTGTAATCATCATCGCAGAGGTTCTTTGCATCGCTGTTGTCTTGGGTTGTAAAACTCTCAGTTGCCTTTCCATTAACTTTGTTTAGCCGAATATTTTCATGTTTCAAATCCTGCAACTGGAGGAACATTCACAACTTTATGCTTTCTTTTCTTTCCTCCTGTCTCTCTGTTGAAAGCTATATAATAAAAGAACTGTTTGGACTAGTAAAAATCTCAAATGAGAACACTAAAAGCTTGAAGAAAAGGCTTTACTGACTTCCTTAATTCAGTTGGTTCATTTATGGAGTAAGCGATACTAGCTGAGGAAATGGATTCCCGTGAATGGAATCATGTATCATCAAATCAATAACAGAACCTCAGCATGCAATCAAACGATCTAAACAAAAAGTAGAAGAGATTGGGAAGCATTGAACTTTCACAACTTCCCATAACAGAAAAAGTAGCTTTGAAAGTTCAACAGCTAAGCAGATTGACTTGCTAATCAGTAAAGAACCTGAAGTGAAGCTATCCAGAGCCACTATCCTGTGCCAAATACTAATTTGTACAAATCACAGGCCAATCATATCTAGCTTCATAGACGCGTTGATAAGACCATGTCTGTCTTCTAATTCATACAGTTGGAACAAGTCTTGGAGAGCAACTGAATCATACAATGGTAACACAGACTCAAAAAGAATGAAGCACAAAACAGACAACCTTGACATAATTATGATAATGACTACAATAATTTCAACAAGCTAATATGAATAACCATCACCACTATCCAAGGATTGCAGTGAGATTGAACTATTGGTAAGGATGAGAGTTTGGATATCATGTCCATCTCTTATGCAACATTACACACAACATAACGACATTAGATTTCGTCCTTGATGAGTCAAGACATTATTAAGTTACATGGGAACATATGATGCTTGCATGCGTTTCTCTCATGCACTAGGACATCAAACTAATCTAGACCCCTCTTTTAAGGCAATATATCAACTCTTTCTGCCTGTCAACAGTCTTATTGTGAGCATCTAGCAAGCATGGTTCTAGATCTCAGAAGAAGACTAAAGTTGATGTTTTGTGCACAAATGATCATTTACGCGATTTTATCTAAAGATTATCATCAATTTCCATTCTAAAGCTGAGGCTGAACAGCATGAGGAAGCTGAGATGATGATGAACAGTCAATTCATTAATGGAGGGATAACTGTTGTCTTACATGTAAATAATAAGAGAACAATCAACTGACAGTATATACCAGAACACCCCTGCCAACTTGCCCTCCTCAGATAATAAGCTGGCTGGGAATTTTAGCCTCAAGATAATGGCTTCAAATTAGTTCTGTTGTTTTTGAGCTAGAGTTGAATAGCTGATACATATCATGAGTAAACCTAATAAATCATTCCTAATAAATCATTCATAACATTAACAGACTACCTCTATGTCTGTAGAGTATTTGGTTTTTTTGCTCATAGTAGTTCATTGATCCTCTAAGACAAAACCTAATATTCAATCATAATGATCAGCCATGGATATAACATAAACGTTCAAAAAGAGAATTTTAAGAAAGAAGACATGCACTTGTGTGTATGCTCAAATGTGTCCTTTTGTGTCTCTATGTGCATGTGTCATTGAAGACTAAAGAGATTTGAGGGATCTATCAATCCATAAGGAAGTGGTATCATGATACTTCATGGCATAAAAAAGAGATCAAAATGTACCTCATTCTCCAGTTGATCAATTCTAGTTATAGCTCTATCGTGTTCCTCTTCAATCTCAGCTAAAATTGTCTCCATGACCTGATGCTCTTTAAAGGATATCCGCAATTGTTCTTCAAGTTCTTTCTTTATCCTCAAAAGACGATCCAAATCAAGCTGCATCTCTTGCAAGTGGATTTCAAGCTGCAAATGGTTATCCAAATTGCAATGGGAGAATGAATGAAAGCCTATAAACCATAGGAAAGTGACTGTATCATTAATGAACTTGATAATAGCAATATAATTTCCACCAGCACAATCTCCAAAAAGAGAACATTATAATTGGACATTGGGATGAGAAGAAGAAAGTTCTTCGCAAGGGGCGAAAAAAAAAGGACAGTAAGTCCAAACAAAGGGAGTTATAAGATCATAACAACCTAATGACTTTTCCTCACCAAAAACAGGATTTCTCAGTGAAAAGAAAAAGGACATATTGAAAGATGAGATTCAACTGACCTACTAAAGCAATTAAGTCATCACAAGATTTGATTTTATGTCATCTTTCAATAGTTAGATTGGCTCTTACATCTTCAAATTGTCAACTCTAGAGCATTGTGTGAAGTTACTCAACACTTGATGCCTAAACCAATCCATGAGGGAGTATCCTTGAGATTAATTAGGTTACTTGGGGACAAGATCGAGATGATGCCTCCTAGGTAAAATCACCAGACAGAAAGTAGCAACCACTCTGGAGGTTATAAGGAGAATGATCCAGTAAAATATCAAATTTCAATGAGAAGAATATCCGCCCATGGAGGTGGATCCCAAATTTTTAAAACCAAGTTGAGAATTTGACCTTCATTATTATTTATTAGCCCAGTAGATGATGGACTAACAAAATCGAGTTGGAAAACTGGAATTTGAGACCTTCAAGACAGCCAGCAGATAGCAACACCCAATGAAAAAGAATCTTTAAAACAATAGTGGAGGGGAGATGATTCCATTAGTAAATTTAACAAATATTTGATTCTCAAAATGGACATATAAATGATTAATAACCAAAGAATTAAAAGACAAATAAAATATGAAACTTACCAACCTCTCCCTCTGTAATGCATTGATAATCCGGAAGGGGAGAGATACGAGAGCAATTGTCCAAATAAAAATCCCCCAGCACACATCTACATGGAAGTTGATGACTGCCTTCACCAGTTGCAACCATGTGAATGTGATAAGACCAACTGTGTTTACACTGAATAGGCATACCAATCTGATCAAAGTGCACGGCTTTATTGCTAAAATTATAGTGGTCGTGATTAAGTCAAGAAACAACCCCATCGTGTATACCATTACGACACAATTTCAGTCTCTTCCCTGCTCCTCTCCAAGCTAAGGAGCCTACTTGATGTCATATCTGACAGCAGTGTAACTATTAAGAGCAGAACATTAAAGCTGCCCACAACCTCTGAGACACAAAAATAAATAGTCATTTTCATGAAGCGCGGAAGTGATAGCTCTACTAATTCCATATAAAAAATCAGTTGGATGCATAGAATTTAGTGATTTTCTTAAACAAAGATTAAACCTTATTTTGCCAACTCCTCTAGTTGCACTTACAGCTTTTAAAATACCCCAGACCGGGAAAGATGGGCAGTCCATTTGGTCATGATGAATGACATAATATCATCCTGCCTTGATATGAGAAACTACCGACACTCCTTGTCATCACATCAGGATAAGAAGATGGGTGAAAGGAATAAAAATACTTGTTCTTTAATCATTCATATATGTAACAAAGAGTTGAATCACTGATGAATGTAAACATCCCCAGATTAAATATCAAGTTTAGCAGGTAATTATTGATTAAAAGGTGAAAGTTCTCCCTTATAAAGTTTGGGCGGTTACCTGCAGAAATAAATGACCATTACCAAATACAGATTTCTCAATTATGATTTTCCAACACATATGATTAATTGTGAGACAGAAATCACAAAAGCATTCATAACCGACAAGAGCAATTGCTACTTCATGAACTAGGAACAACATTTTTTAATATTTTCTCGCAATTTCTGCCAAATAAGGTAAGAAACATGCGTGCTTTGCTTTGTTCTACTTGCATCACTTTCAAACTACTCACCCATTTTACCTTTTGCTCTCCTTATCATCTCCTTGAACCAAACATGCCCTAAAGGTTATGGCATTTTTACAAGCAGCAAGAAACTCTGCACCATTTTTCAATGTTTAGAAGGTTGTGGCATTTCTGTGTTTGTCTATCAAAGGATGCAATACCCTGAGAATTCCTCTAGTAGAGAAAAAAAGAGTAATGGTGTCCAAATCCAATAAGGCCCACCTCATTTAGCACTTAAACTAAAAGAAAAGAAAAACATGAAGATATCATCGATCAGAGTAACTAACCAAAGTTTAAAACCCTGTACCCCAATCTATCAAATCACCGGATAAGACAGGATTAGCACCCATTAACCTCCACGCTTTGTGGGACCACAATTACATTTGCATCACATCTATTCCATCTTATCCTTTTTCTTGACATGCCATCTTTACCCAACCGTGAAAAATGCAAACACATGCCCCACCTTATGAGCCATTTACACAGCAATAAACAGCCTGTGAAAACTTTAGCTTCGGCCTACTTTAAAATTTTGTGTCTTCCCAAATGATGAATAAACGGCCCACAAAATGTTGGACTCACATTCTTGTGAGAAGGAAAGGCAGGAGAGGAGAAAAGGAAGAAGGTGGTCCTTACCCGGTGTTCTTGGTGCCGCTGCCGAAAGACAGAGAGAGGAAAGAGGAGGAAGAAGGAGAAAGGGACGGAGAGAGAGGCAGAGAGGAAGGAAGGAGGGCGTGGAGGACGGACACGTTGCGGCGGGAGGAGATGCGCATGGCGACACGTCGGAAGGGAGATGGGCCCAAAACGGAGGGAGGAGCGGGATTTCGGACGTGAATTTTGTTGCGGGGAAACGCAGCGGCACGCACGTGGCACGGCTCATGCCCATCTTTTATTGGGTGCTGGACGATCTTATCCGTTAGTTACAACTGCATCAGCAGACGAATGCCTTAATTTGTCGCGGGTTAAATAAATCAGGACGAGCTTTGCATTTTATAATTAATGCAGCAGGCCCGTCCGTCCTGAAGCAGACAAGATCCAGCCCCAGCCATCTACCAACTGTTACGTTGGTTCCACCCATTATAGCTCTGCTATCGAAAGCGATGTTTGATGGGGTACATCTTCCGAAACGAATGTCTACTCTTAAGTTGTGTTTGCTCCGATGATCAAAAAACAGAGACGTGGGAGGCTGATTGGCTTGTGCCTGTAGCAGTGAAAATTTGTTGAATCCGAAGTCTGGACAAGGCCCGAAAGCAGCTTTTAAAAATCTAAAGGGCTGAGCTTTCAGCAGTGGGCTTCTCTCGTCGGTGCAACTTAAATTTCAGCAGGATGGATTGACAATCAGTCAGTTGCACAAATCCGTCGTCAATCAATTGCCCAAACAGGTGATTATATATATATATATATATAGTCGAGAAAACCTCGATGAAATTAACTCGAATTGGGTCTGGTTTTGGCGTAGTTCTGATTGAGTCATGTTGCTGTCGGTGAAAAGCTAAAAATCAACAATTGCCTAACAACATCTCACCGCAAAAGTGGGACATAAAAATAAAAAAATGCAGAGAGTGGAGTTGCGTTCCCACGAAATCATATTCGTTCTCTCCGTCTTCCATTTTTTCTTCCTTCCCAACCAGATATTTTGTCTGAAATCGGAATATTTCCATGAGATAGTCCAAACGTTCACGTTTGGCCGGGACTTATCATTTGTCATCCTGGATCAAGTAAGCAAAGAAGTCAATCAGATTCAAGACAGTTTTAGGCTCTGATTGGCGCCATGTTTAAATAGCTTAAAAGTATTTTCATGCCCCCAAAGTGTTCGTGAGGTTTTTGGTGGGCGTTTGGCAGGAATTTCAAAAAACGTTTCACTCCACAGCAAAAGCTAAAAACTTATGTTTTTTATTTCTGTTTCTCCATAGGCTTTTTACATTAATAAATTTTAAAATCATATTACCCATCTTCATCTCTTTTAAAAAAATATTATAAGTATATAAACTCATATTTAAATATTCAAATATGATATAAGTATTGTTATCCATCAAAGTTTTATATATTTGTATGTATATGTATACATACATATATATATATACAAATATATGTATACTAATTTTATCATATATGCATATTAATATTAAAAATCTCAAGTATTTTTTCCCTGAGCTAATAATATATATTGAGAATATTTTATTAGTAGTATTTATTTTAAATCTTAAAATTTAATCTGCATATTATATTCTTTTCATAATTCTTTTAAAGATAACTAATAATAAAGTTAAATAATAGTTTTTTTTGTCATTTTTAGTTATTTACATAATAAAAATACTTTCATCATATCATAGTCAATTAGATAAGTAATGCAAAAAGTACTTTTAAATCTATTTTACTTCAAAGTATTTTTTATTAAAGTTAAGCACTTTTTTCAAAAAGTACTTAAATTGCACTGCAAAGTCTTAAAGTCCCATCCAAAGTTCTCTTTATTGCACATGCATTGCATCCCATAGCATCCTGAATGAGGACAACTAAATGGCCCATTATGGTTGAAATTTCGACTGGATGCATAGGAGATGCAATGAACAATGATGATTTTCTATCTGAATACAGGGCTCCCAGTGAAAACATATCGCTTTGCATCGTCTTTTTCTAGCACTAGGTAGGGCCCTGCCGCGATTCAGGTTGAAGCTGATAGCGGATTCCTGCATGAATTAAGGAAATGTGCACAGGAATGAAACGTAGCTCCTCCGTGGATAAAAGTGAGAAACCAAACACTCCCATCCAAAGCTCACATTACTAGCCCACCAATGTTAATTGAACGGTTTAGTCCTCATAAAGAATCCCATTTGCACCAACTATTTCTTCAAATGTTCAAAACAGGACATCGAATGTGGATAAAATGGACAGATTCACAAAGTTATGTATATATGTATGTATGTATATAATCCAAAGTTCGTATTGGTAGATTAAATGCTTCCCGCACGACGAGAGTACATTAATAAATCATCCCAGGCTGGAAAAGTAGCCGACCACACAGATCCACTTTGAACTTTGAAGTGGGTCGGGGAACTACGTACATTATCTTGTAGGCAATAGGCAAGCGGATGCGCATTCAATGAACATGCAAACATTATCAGGATTCTAAGTACTGTTCAACCGACACGATCTTTTGACAATTGAGACATCTATATATAGCGGCACCTGCAGAGAGCCTAGGCTGAGCTAAGAGATGATGATGCTTGTGTGCGCGGGAATAGTTAGCAGCTGCAGCATGTGCATGAAGACCCATCATTTTTTATTTCTTTTTCTCCATTGTGCCTTTATCCTCATGATTGGATATATGATAAAACTTGCTGATATTCTCACGTGATTGAGATACCCAATGAATATTGAAAAAAAAAAAAAACATACAAACAAAAAATGCATGGACACCTAATACACAATATAAAATAACGATTAATACACACATTACATGGGTTCCTCCTAGCATCAATCTGTAATGATAAAGGATGAAGTTGCATGGTGCATTTCATGTATCCTATATTAAAAGACATCCTCCTTGCACCGGTGCTTGCATGTTGGCCCCGAGGGACCATTACTAGACGAGCATATCAAGAGGAAAGGGCAGTGTCCCCGCCAGTCAACACTAACTGAGATGAGTACTACTTAATCCAACTAATCGACCATCCTAAATTAGAATATCTAGTATAGATTATCTTCTCACTACCACAAAATCTACTAAATGAGTATGAATTACACAAATACAAACCAAGTCACTATAATCATACCAATGATCATAATCCACGAGATATATATACAATATAAATACATGATCAAATAGAGTATATCATCTTTTAATATATATAATCTCTCTTTAAAATTACTAACTATGACACGCCTTACTAACTATGACACGCCCTACATATCAAAATAATATATTATGATTATATACATCTTATATGTCCACAAAACTTATATATATCAAAATGAAACACAACTAACTATACTACATCAATTCTCCTTATATGGAGTTTCAAGCTCAGATTGGGTTCTCTCAAATAAACCTGTTAAGATTTTAAAATAAGATGAGCTAAGTAACTCAGTAAATAGACAAGTAAATGCAACAAATGATCTTCCTTAGTTACTCTTGAACCATCATTCATCTACCCATCGGCTAATCACATCAAATATAGTTATAAAATTAATATTTAATTTTACATAAATTATAGACATCAACTAAGTCTGACCATTGACCAGTCTCATAACCATACCCAACTTTATGTCATATCCATGAATCTTTGGTTACTATATAATCTCACACAAATAACAATTATATAACATAAATAGACATTCTCAAATCATATCATGAATACAAATTCACATACAAAGCTTACTTTAGCCTAGACCCTTGTGCCCTATGAAGTTACTACCTACTTTTGTCACAAAATGATAATGTATGACTTAAGGCCCCCAATGTTAAGCATGAGTAGATCACTAGCCCCATTGAGTCCGGCTCTAACATTTAGCGAAGTGGATCACTGGTCAATGAGTAGTGTCCTATCAGCACACTAAGCTCTCTCTCAAGCCCTACTAACCTTTGCCTTTTGGATAGCTAAATCACCGTCGAACTTTATCATTAGAAATCGCATATGCATCATATTCTCAGCATATGCATTTCGTATTCATACTACATGTCTGCTTGATCAAACTCGATATTAGTCAGATCATATGTATCTCATATCTATGTCACATGCTTGCCCGATCAAACCTCATATTATTCAAGTCATGTGTATCTCATCATATTTAGTTATTCAAGCTTCATCTCTTGGTTACATCGGCCTGACAACTAGCGCCGTCATCATTATCATTATGTACACATCTCAATCACCCATATCATGTTGCATGATGCATAACAAATTTCATGCTATGTATCTTTTATCACATAAAGCCCAAGGCTTATCTCATGCATCACATAACATCACTAATATACACAACCGTGGTACGAATACTTTAACAAATCATGCATATTCTAAACTCACCAAACAAGATCCATAAATAAGACATATCCTTCACTTATGCATCTTATCAAACAGGCAAAATTTACAAAATTATAAATCACAAGAAAAAATATAAGAAAACATGTAAAGCATGCTCAATATAAAACATGTAAGTTTTATTAAAATTATTCAAGCCAATAACTTAAAACATAAATCCAACACAAATTCGACATGACCCAAACATAATGCATAAGAATCATATAAATAGGAAAATAAATATGTATAAGTTTTTAAAAAATCATTTCTTACTTACTCAAAATTCAAGGATTCAAACTCTCACACAAAATTCTTGCTTCCTAAAGCTTACAAATAGAAGTACTTTTCTTCTAGGGCTTGGATTTACACCTTCGCACATTCAAATATTTCAGTTAAAAAAAATATTTTCTACTTACTTGAAATCCAAAGATTCAAACTCCCACATAAAACTCTTGCTTCCCAAGCTTGCAAATGAAAGAACTTTTCTTCTAAGGCTTGGATTTACACCTCCCCACTTTTAAATATTTCAAACTCCAAGCAAAATAAAATTCTTTCCTTCCAAAAATGATTGCTTTCCTAGAAAGGATCTGTTTTTTACTATTCACTGTTCAATATTTGCTGTTTAGTATTCACTATTCATTAAACTATTCATAGTCAGAATCACTGTTCATGTATAATGTTCATACACAAATAAAATAATATATGAACAATATATATACTGTACATAGAATAAAATAATGTTAGTTACTGTGCCATTTTGAAACATTCAATCAATTCACTAAGCAATTGTGAAAATTTTGCTCCACAGAAATAAAATAATATACTTGCATATTTGCTTCAACATCTATGGCTATGATTCTGTCAGTGGGTTTTTAGCAAAAATAACGATTCTAGTGAATTTACATACTTGAATTCATATTCATACCATAAATTATAATATAAACAACACCATAATACTATCATTTTAATGGATTTCAATTATATAATCAAAAGAGGTTTATCCGACATACCTCAAATGTCCCCTTTACTTTTCTTTTCTTTTCTTTTTTTCTTTACTTCTCCGGCCATAGCATCTCCTCCTTTCTCTCTCTTTCTCTTGCTCTTCTCATTGACTCTCTTCTATCCATGCTTATAATTTATAAGTAAAAGTCTTTCATTGCCAACTAACTTAATTAATTGTTGCATTAAATTCAGACTACGTTGCCAAGTACCTTGCCCCATTGTAGAGCATTACAGAAATAACTTTCTTGGCAAATTGACAAAACATCTAAGATTTTGGAAGTAATCTAATCAAGCCATGTTATGACGTCCGATCAGTGGACATTCGTATAAGATTCAATGGATTCATCACATAAGTACCGATTCATTAAATTTCTAATTAACCAACGAGTTATACATTATCAGCATAGCAACTGGATCAAATGTTCAAATGTTGATTCCCAAGTCATTTTGTAGCCAACTGATCAAATAAACTGTTATGAAGACGAACATAGTACATACAACCATGACAGATGTAAGTGGCAATTTTATTGCTTTGGATGTCGAAGGAGAAGAAAAGAGCAGCCATACAAATATGTTCTCTTCTCAGCGGACAGTTCAAATCGTCAACTTAATTGTATGTAAACGACACGTTAGCATCGGGGATCAATGTGACATATGAGAGCACAGAAACAATTGTCGAAGCGGTTGATACAAGAAGAATGGGCTGGGTTTATTGGACAGGAGAAAAAAATGTTGAAGACCAGGATCCATGCTCCAAATGGTGCGCGGAACAAGAAAGACAAAAGGTAGGCAGTTGTATTCACATGGTCAGGAGGGTGGTTGAGGACAATCAAACCAACTAGAAAAGTTTGACTGATTGACTCCCCTTTGAGGGTGTGGCATCGTAATGGAGAAGCACATGAAAACTTTCGAGACTGTTCATTCACGTGTGCATCCAAGTCCAGTTTATGCACGTCATGGACCCTACTAAAAATCAGATAATCCTGTTTCTGGTTTTGGCTGTTTGGTTTAGCAAAGAAAGCTTAATTAGCGAAGAATCCTCTTTCATCTAAGAAAGTAAGAAGTTAATTACTGATAATTTGCTTTCATATGATAAATAAATATTTCAAAATAATATTGAAACGAGAATACAAAAATAAAAATAAAAAAGTCGTGCTACTTATCGTTGCAAGAAACTAAGAGGTTAAGAAAATCAAAATTTTAATGATATTTTTATTTTTAAAATCGGGATTCTAGCCGCGTTGCCCAGTCAAAAGGAAAGCAGCTAGGGGGCGGTGTATCATTGGCGAGGCATCTAAGTTCCCCCACATGATGTGTTACGAGGCATGAAAAGCAACAAAAGAGAATATATTTCTTCTTTTCATTACAAATATCCAAAAAAAAGGCGACAAAAATTACGGCGCCACTCGGGCTTGGCCCCCCAGTTGCAACGCCCCTTTTCTTTTTAAAAATTTTTACCAGCACAAGAAGTAATCGAAAACTCGTTATTCCAACATCCAGACCGTTCTTTATGGCCTAATGAACGGTGGAGATATGGATCATTGCATCTTCGATTTCAATAAGGAAATGTCGATGGTCATGTGTCCAACTCCTGCTGCCGGGTGCACTGTCGAAGATTCCCAGGCCCCGCAAGAGGGCGCGAAAAAATCAACATGACAAGTCTCGTGAGGATTTGATTCCGAAGAAAGGCAAGATGGACCCCACATCTGTGAAGCAGCATTCACACATCCCACAAACACCAATAAGATCTTAAATGGGTAAAATGGACTTTTTCCGCGAGCGAGAAATCAAACAATGCAGACAAGACTGCAGAGAAACAAACAAACAGACAGATGCTGCATCTGCAAAAGACAGTGGGATGTGATTGGAATAACAAGACTAATTGGCTGCCCAATCACGACGTTCATCTCACACACACACATATATATATATATATTATATCTCGTTCTTATATTGAAACGATATATTTGTACCATAAGTTGGACTTACCATGGTCCAAATAAGGTATCAATCATACTTTCACGAATTCCCTCACTCTTAATGCTATCGGCTATGCTTATTTGCATATTGGAAACTCTTGCTTTCGCCCCCTCATGTGAGCCTCACTAACTTCCCAACAACTCTCTCGGCATCCACAAAAAGTTAAAATAAATATGACATAATAATTTAAAATATAAATAGTAATAATAATAATAAGTATAATTATTGCGTGTAAGATGTTGGTTTGAATTCCTTCCACTCGCCCAGCGAGCTCCAATAAAAAAAAAAAATTCTATTTTCATCCAAGCAGCTTCAATTCTTCTTCCTCGAATTTCATACACGTGGCAGTTGATAGCTTCCCGATGTCCAAGTGTTGCATTCAATGTCTCGGGCATTGAGGCGAACGGCAAGCATGTCATTGGAGACCATAACCGATCTAGATCGGACCGTTTGAAAATGGGGGGCCGATCAACGGCTGGAAATTTTATATCTTTGGTCAAATCAGTGCCTACCTCTCTCTAGTGAGCTAATCAACGGATCAGATCCGTCTGCGAAAATCAATCTTGGGGTTTGCTTTTGCCAACTATTTGAATGGATGGCTAATGCATATGGACTGCTTAATGAATGGACGAGATCGTATATCTTTGGACGTGCTACTCAATTCATCAGCAGCACCGAGAGCGGGTAGGATTATTCATTTATTTATTTATTAAAAAGAAATTGCGTTGGCTGACTGAGTCCGGGTAAAGCCGGCCAGCCACCAGTTATCACATCAGCGCGTGCTGTACAGCTGTGTATGTGCGTCTGAAAGCAACGGTCTGACTTACTGAGCAGGAAGCAACGGCCTCAACCGGTGACAAAACCAAAGTCGTTGAATCAAAACAATTACAAAATAGATGGATAATTATATAGAATAGCCCACCAACGGCCAAAGCTTGTGTGGGCTCAGCACAATTACTATGTATTTGTATCTTATATTTTTATTACTAGAAATCATGCATTTTAGGAATAGTTTCATCAGTTTACATCAAATTTAACGCGGTTGTTTGATTTAGTGGTTATTTTCTAGTGGACTGAATGTTTGTGCCAAACAAGACAAACTTTATTTTGCATAAAGTACAGATACAGAGTGCTAATAGGTGTGCAATTTAGTGAAATATGAGGGGCAATAGCCCATGTAACAAAAGCAGCCAAACTTCGTTTACTACAAGCACACATTGCCCAATCTTTGAGATTTCCATTTCGACCATGCATTTTTCTCCCATCTCAATTAACCCGTTCAAATCATCAATGCCGCTCATCACAGGCCAGCACACACGTGAACTTTAATGGTCCCGATGGATGATTAAGATGAAAATTAATTCTCGATCATTTTTATTTCTAATTTAAATATTTATAAATAAAATTATACTTATTAATTTATATGTAATATTTCAAGCATCGATTTATTGTTTGTATTAAAGACAATTATTATTTATATTTTTAATTAAATTACACATCGGTAGATTTACTTTTAAAAATACAATAAAATATTCATACGCCACGGGTATACTTCAAATTTGAGTGGCCCAAGGAGGTGAGAAATGTGGAATCATGCAGGAGGCATGATGCCTGCAATAAAGGACGGACCGAGACACATGACTGCTCAAGTCGTCTTCCCTGATATCAAGGCAAGAAAGAAGATGCTGGAGGAGGCACCTTGGACTTTTTAGGCCCCGTCACGAGAGTCCAGAGACGAGAGAGAGAGTCGCATCCAAGCATAGCATCAACCGGGAACGCAGATATTAACTATAATTAATGAAACGTTCCACAAAAGTGAGACGTTTAATTGGATGCACACCTACCATCTCTATGTCAAGCCAAGCACGCATTTTCCATGATTTGTTGACCAGTTTTTTTTTTATGTATTATTAATTTATTAGAAAGTGACCGGGAGAGCCGGTAATCCAAAGTACTTTGACATGCATGCATTTCCCCCCACTAGCAAAAAGAAAGCTAAAAAAATCCTCATTGGATCCAAAACGCCCAATCCTCGGAGCCTTTCCCACGCAAACTCGCCACCAGTAGCAAAGCAGAGCAGAGCAGAGCAGCCGACAATTACAAGAAATTTCCTCAACCCATTTTCAAAATTTTCTTCTCTCGTTGGGTTAATCGACGGGCTTTGACAGTTTTAGGTGAACGCTGAAGTCATCTTTCCTTTTGTGACAGCGATTTCCGAAAATCGATTACAGCTGTATGCTATTTTCAATTCCTTACCCTCTGTTTGTTTGTTGGGCTTTCCACCTTTTGTACACTTTCCATCTCGTCTTTTCTCTGCTTCTTCGCGCCTTCTTTTGCCCTTTCGATCAGTTTCTGTTCGACCGGTATTGGGTTTGGTCAGTCCGTGGTTGGATTTTCTCTGTTTCTAGTGTGAGTAATCTTTGAGTTTATTGGGGGATCGAGCGAAGTGGGTCATGGTTTTTGATCCCCTGTGGATTCTGTTGTTAAAGAGACTGCTTTTGAGGAAAATGCGATCTTCGGCTTCTTTTCTTCTCTTTCTCGCCTTATAGTTTTCCCTTTTTCTTTCTGGGTTTTGGGCTTGGAATAGCCTTTTTTGTTTTTGTTTTTACTTTTTCTTTTGCAGAGCGGTTCGTGTTACTCTGCGCCAGGAGGGCGCGGGTTAAAGACTGCACACTTGAAAAGGTGCGCCCTTGTTCATTTTGTCAGTGTTTGAGTTCTGTTTGTAGCATCTGAGAGCTGAATCGATGAATATCTGTTGGTAATTCGATTCAATCGATTCAATTCTGCTGTTCTTCTACGCTTTTCTTCCCAAATCACTGGGTCAATGGCTATGCAGCTTGTTAATTAGATGGGTTTTATACAAAGATACCATCCGCGCTCGAAAATGCACACTCTGGCCTGTGGTGATATGTGTGTTGTGCTTCTTGCGCTTCGCCAATGTGCTTATGTAAAATTAACATTTTTTTTAAAATTTGAATCTGATCCATGTGTGCTATTGTGGGCGTTGGACTCTTCTACAATTTACAATTTGGAGAAAAAAATTAAGGACATTGAATTTTGTTGATGATATGTTCTGAATGTTGGTTTCCGGGAGAAAGAGCTCCCTTTTGGGATGGGCTACTGCAAATGCATTGACGGTTTCACACATGGCAAAACCACAATGGATAATCCATTGAATGATCAAACTCGTATGTAAACCATGTTTGATAATCTCTATTCCTACTTTGAAAAGGCAGTAACAACATAAAAGAAAACTAATCCTTTACAGATGATAGCTGATTTGAAATGAGTCAATGAGATTTGGAACTGCAACGTGGGCCTACACTGTTTCCGCTTGAGATGACGAACTCTAGTTGGCAGGACAAATGAGTCCAGAACTTGATTGAACTCAGAACTCCAATTTTGAATCTGGTTCTGGCCTCCCCTTTCAGATGAAACTTTATCTTGTCTTCCGATAATGAAGTTTCCATTGCCTCCATTGCACTCGGTTCCAGTGGAATGGATGATGACTGAACATCATACCCGAGTGTGAATGAGCTGTTCTTGCGCACGTCAAATGATTCTGATCTTAATTCAGCTATAGGCACTCCATGGAAGCGGATGAGGAAGCTGAGGTCAGAGAACCTGACATGGACTTTGGCATTCTCGTTAACGGCTGTGACTGCGATGGTGAGGTGTGCATCAAACTGTCCGGTCTGGTCGTAGTCTATCCTCTCCAGACGGGCATACGTGACAATGAGGAAGGGAATCCTCGGCCGAATGGCCAAGTAGCCAATGAAGATGGCAATGCCCGCGATTATCACAGCAACTGCAAACACCGTGCAGAAAATGGCTGCCAGCCAGATTAAGGGATGGGTGGTGCGCCCTCTACGTCCTGCAAACTTGATTGGAGTTGGCATTGAGAAACAGCAGTGAAATTCCTGTAAAAAACAACATTCAGAGAGGAATGATGGTCCTTCAATTTTATTGTTGATGATTTTTGATTTAGGTTGAAGGCAAGGGAAAAGGGCTATTTGGGATACTGAGACTAAGGTTTGGTATCTTCCTTGCCTGTCAGGAAAGCGATGTATTATGTTTTGCACAATAAAGTGTCTGTGTGGGAATTTCAGTCACTTTTTCCGTGGGCAAAGAAAATTCCAAACTTGCACGGCCAGTTTGATTTGTTCTTCTTTCTTCTAAGACTATAACAGTGGTTTTCCTGATAATTTCCCATCAGCCTCTTGGTAGCTGTTTTTTAGTCTACTTTTGTCCTCGTCAAATGCCTCAATAAAGCACTTGTACCCGGTTTCTAGCTTTTGAAAAACAAAAAGAAGAATCGTTGAAAGGGTAGGACCTGTGAAGTGCTTCCTTAGTTTGAAAAGTTTCAAATCTGATATTGAAGAGTGGACCACATGTTAGTTGTAGTTTCCTTGGTTGGCATCTCCACTGTCTCTGTTTTGTGTGCTCGGCCAGATGATTAGCAAGGCTGTCTGATGGATATACCTGATCTAAGATCAGCCTCCTGCTCTCCACATTTTAAGTTTTCGCAGGTACTGACACTGAGAGGCTTTGCAACAACAAACACAGATATGTAGAACCTTTTTGATGTCACAAGGATCATGGCAACTCATAATCTAAATCTGTGGATGGTCATAATCTTCCATCTTTGATCATGTGTAATTCTTAATATGCAAATCAAGTACCTTCTTTTCAATTGGAGAATACGGCAACTGAAACTTTTTTTACTTGAATAGAATAAAGCATAAGGTGCTCCATCTTCTTAATACATCAAGCTCCCTCTTAACCGACAATTTCATCTGTCACATAATTTTAATTTGAGACTTATCCAATGGCAAATTTTATTTTAATTTGACACTTCAATGGCAAATTTTATTTTGTTTTGACACTTAATGGCAAATGTTTATTTTTCATTGAAGCAATGGAGTATGCAACTATTTATTTCTTACTTTGGTGAGGTAAATTTGCTTGCAAACTGTTCTGCACTTGTACTTCCAGTTTATCATGCCCTGATGCCATGCCTCAACATGTTTCAGGTTCTCTAATCAGATGAATCTAAGTTTGTGTCACATGGAGAGATACTTGTGACACCAATGGACCCTCAAGCTTTTGTTCGTTTATCAGTTGGAT
Organism: Pouteria campechiana; assembly: GCA_036873735.1. Classification (NCBI taxonomy): domain Eukaryota; kingdom Viridiplantae; phylum Streptophyta; class Magnoliopsida; order Ericales; family Sapotaceae; genus Pouteria; species Pouteria campechiana. Next base: position 25,551 of record JAYJMB010032699.1, read on the forward strand.
CTCTGGGGCTGAGAATCCCTGCTGCTGCTTCAAAGGCCATGCGAGCTGGGATCCTTTCATCATCTTCTCCATGCTTGTGTGAGATCCGACTCCGAGGCTTCCCTCTTCAAACAGCTGCAGTCCCCTTAATTTCCTCACCTGAAGCAACCCCAGATCCCAATAACATTGCTACGAGCTTTTATCTTGAAGAGTCGACGGTCAAAGAATTACTGACACCAGGCTGTTTCAAAGCTCCACATGCATATTTGGAGATAACTGTCTTCACAGGGAGACAGGGGTTGCATTGTGGGGTCAGTGGCAAGAAGCAGCTGATTGGGGCATTCAGATTGCAGGTGGGTCCTGAGTGGAGTGAAGGCAAATCATTGCTGCTTCACAATGGATGGATTAGCATTGGCAAGAGTGGGCAGGAGGGTACAAAATCAAGACCAGAATTCCATCTGAAAGTAAAGCTGGATCCTGATCCGAGATATGTTTTTCAGTTTGAGGATGAAACATCCCAGAGCCCACAAATTGTTCAGCTTCAAGGCACCATTAAGCAGCCCATTTTCAGTTGCAAGTTCAGTCGTGATAGGAGGTAATTTCAAGTGCTAGTTTCAACCTCTTATTTTCTCCAGCTCTTTTACATTGGCTAGTAAGGTTTTTTGGGACATTGCGTGGATGCTTTGATATACCTTAGCTCTCTCTTTTTCAATTAAAAAGTGATGTCTGACATTTGAATTTTCTTACTTGCACCCAATTTTAGCACTGATCATCTTCTCATTTTGCTTGTGTTAACCAGCTAATTGATATCCGGTTCAATCATTGTTTTGGGTTGCTGATAGCATTTGCATCGTTCTGTAATTTATCTTTCATCATGTTCTAAACTGAGTGCATTACAGTTGATAATACCAAACAATTGGTTTCCTTTTTCTTTGCCCTTTTGTATTTTCTGCTTAACTGGCTGGTTTGAAAATTCCCAATTATTGCTTTGTTGGTTTCTCTGAATTAACTTCTTCTGGTGATTTGTGCATAAAACTAAAGCTGATCTGAAAGAGAAATAATTAAATCATTGCTATATTCATGAAAGAGAAACCAACATTACCCTCAGTACCCCTTGTCTGTCAAGCTTTCCAGTAGATAAGATGTCTGTTTCTACAGGCAAACTGGATTATCTCTACAACATAAGAATCATGGCCCACTATCCTGATTGGATCTGATTTTAATGAATTTCTTGTGTAGAGAATCTAATATGTTTGTTATATACCCAAGTATTTTCCTTTTTTGAAAATTTAGTGCAGCGACTGTTTGTTTTTGTGCAATAGATACTATTGCATATATTCCAAATGGTGGTGGAGGTGCCATCTTTGCTTTTCCCACAACTCTTAAGTACACTCATTTTTCATTGAAAATGGCCTTATTTCAGACTCACATTTATCATTTTCAGTGGTTTTATTTTTGTAAAATTGAATTTCATCTTACTATAGTGCTACCCTTTCTGGTTGTGAATGGGGACATGGTGATTGGATGAATTGTATAACTATTATAATTTGTTTGTCAAACAGGGCATCGCAGTTGGACCCAGCTGGCAATGATTTTGACCATGAAGCTGATAGAATGGAGAGAAAGGGCTGGAGGGTGATGATTCATGATCTCTCTGGCTCGGCTGTTGCTGCTGCATTCATGGCTACACCATTTGTGCCATCCACTGGCTGTGATTGGGTTGCCCGCTCCAACCCAGGTGCCTGGCTCATTCTCCGCCCAGATTTATCCGAGCTTGAAAGCTGGCAGCCATGGGGCCGGCTGGAGGCATGGCGAGAGAGGGGGGTTAGAGATTCTGTTTGCTGCCGTCTCCACCTTGTCTCTGAAGGCAATGAGGCTGGACTTGTAGTGTCGGAGATCTCAATCAATGCAGAAAAGGGTGGAGAGTTCTACATAGATATGGATAGGCAGACACCTTCAGGAACTCCCACTCCAAGCCCATGGAGCAGTGGGGATTTCACATTCGTGGGGCCTGTCGTAGGCGGATTTGTCATGAACTGTAAGGTGCGAGGGGAAGGCAAGAGTAGCAAGCCACTGGTGCAGCTTGCTATGCGTCATGTCACATGTGTGGAGGATGCTGCCATCTTCATGGCGCTTGCTGCCGCAGTTGACCTGAGCATGGAGGCTTGTAGGCCCTTTAGGAGGAAGGCCAAGAGGAGAACCAACTATTCTTTATAGCAGAATGAAGGTGACCAACTACAGAAAGATCTTGCCTCGTCACTTGCATCTGAACAAATGGTTCTTTCTCTCCTGCATGATACCTATGTGCATGCTGCATGCAGCCCCCGTTAGACTAGCCATTGACCTGTGAAAGATGATGCGCTTCTTTAATTGCAGAAAACCCCAATATCAGTTGATTCATTTATCTCATAGAGCTCATTGGTCATCAGTTGTGGATCTGGTTGCCTGCCAGACAGCCCCAACTTCTATAATTAGCCTAATTTTTCTAGTCGTAATGGCCGTTGCTAGTTCTCCGAGCCGTTCTCACGTAGGTCAGACATAGCAATAATCGGGCAAACAGAAACCTTCCGAATTAGACAGTTCTTGATCTACTGAGCAGTTTATTTACACAATAGGGATGCACAATCGGTGGCCCCAACACTAGTTTGGTCCTACTTGCAGGCAGATGCGAGTTCCATTGTTTGTGCTGGGGTAACCTGATGACAGACTGGATAACTTCTGGGCTGTTTGGTTAGCAGGAAACCCAGATTTTCAAAGAATAAGTAAAATTTCCTTCTTTAATGTGATTTGTACCTCCCTCAATAACTTTATTTTTTTTCCATCATTGCCCCTTTTTTTTTTCCAATAGCTTATTTATTTAATCTCTATTCACTTTATAGCTGACACCCCTCTTATGATGCTAACATAATTTCCTTTTGTTTTAAAAAGAATATTTCATCTGCTCTTGACCAAACAACTTAGATGCAAATAAATGAAAGCTAGTTGATCTGTTCTAATTGGGCACTTTGTCATCTGATTTGATTGACTTTGCATTAGAGGGATTGGGTCCACCTATTGTTTTCATCTGTTCCCTTTTTCTACCTTGTGTTTGTGTGCAGGCTGCGTTGTGCATTATGGGTTTAGGTTTCGAGTGAGGGATAGCTTGCATGATTATCCCAGTGAAACAAATAATTGAACCGTTAAAATTTCCCTTGCGCAGACCATTGAGGAACCGCCCTTTTTATCTGCTGAACTGCCTTAGAATGTCTAGTTTGTATGCCAAATTCTGTGCCAGTTAGACCAATGTAAACATGTGGGATTGTGTTTTATTAATTGCAGGAGGCTCAGCTCAGCTCAAGGGCTGAAGGTTTACATAACAAAGAGGATTTATTCGCCCATGGCTGTGTTAACTCAGGACTCAAGAGTGAGTCATGTGATAACTTGTGTACTTTCAGCTATGATTCTGTGTTTTGGTGTTATTCGGTGCTTGCCCTTTTTAGTCTCTGCAGAGCCGACATGAAAATTGACTGCTTGTATTTATCTGTTGGCCAATTGCCGAAACAATGTATACTATGTGAACTCCTGTTAACTCGTGATTCTGGGATGGTTGTTGGCACCATCAAGCGCTAGCCCTCAAATGTCTGTATGTGTTGGAAGATAATACTGGCCCAGACACACCTAGCACTGGAATATTATAGGTTTAGTGAGGAAAGCAGAGGGCAACGCCTTGAAGAGGGCAGACACGGTTTTGGGCGCGCCCACCTCATTCGCACCAATAACACCATCTGCAGACTAATACTATGAGGCACGGTTGGGATATACTGATTTCTAAGAAATTTCAGGGCGGGTTTGGGTATACCATGTAAAATTAAGGGTGTGCAAGTCTCTCTCTCTCTCTCTCTCTCTCTCTCTCTCTCTCTCTCTCTCTCTCTCTCTTTGTATGGTATTTATCTATCCTTAGGAACTCTATTTTTTTGTTATTATCTATATTTTAAATTTCCACCACCTATCCTTCTCTATTTTATCCTTATCTTCATGATAGCACCCACTATCCAAATACAATCGATCCCCAGTGAATTCCATAGCTGCATTGTAACCTTAAGCAATGATCAAGATACCAGAAATCTTTATATACTATCAAGGCTCCAAGCTGTTCAATGATCATTTGGACATCCAGTAGCTGTGGCCTGTTGTAAGTTGGAGAGAGCAGTTATGTCAACCTCATCGGTAATCACACCCTTTCGATGAGAGCCCATTGAATTGGTGAACAGTCGAGTCGACGAGCAGCCGCACTTATGATGGATGGTATTCCAGTTGGGCCACTCACCTTGAGGAGAAGATTTTTTGGCCATCCAAGCATGCTTTGGATAGAATTTTGATAAACTCAAGTAGTAGGAAAACAAGCACAATTAAAAAGCAAAGGTTCAGACTCTCTTAGACATTTGTGAATGCCAATTAGCAGGCATATACTGTTCAAGCGAAGAAATTTCAAGCCGCAAGCTTAGATAGGTTTTGTACGTTAAATAGACAAAGGCCAGATGGCTTCTTGTACTCCTATAACCCCCCACCAATGGGCATCAAATAAACCATAGAATGGTTCGATTACAGTCTAATTAATCTATTTGCTGTGAGCAATATGAAAATGGCCCCATGCTTGCGGCTGTCGAAATGGAGGACGATGGAGGGCGAAACCGGCTAAATTTAGAGTTTATGATTTATACATCGAGGCACACGTAGCAGCCATAGCAACATTCTTAAGTGGGACCATCATTCTTTGTGATGTTCTTGGCCACAAATTTCTTTCCAATAACAACCTTGCATCTGTAGGAAAACAACAAAAACTAACAGTCTAAAAGACGCGTATGAAATCATTCATGTGGCTGCTATTTCTTGACTGAGTACGTCCAAATGCCAAAACTCCACCTGTTTCTTCCTCCTCCACCTTATCTTGCATTCATGTATCCGCTCTAGTTGTTAGCTTATCTTGGTTGTTGAATCAAGAATTTATATTCACTTGATGATTGATTGCTGGATTTTTTTTCAGCATTGGGCTTGAAAATACCTCTTAACTCAGGAATGAGACTGCCTCAGGCACTTGTTGCCAAAGGAAGCAGCTCAGTTTACCTTGTAAATCAGAGATTTAGTTCGGATGGGAAGTGCTCGGTTATGCCTTGGAGGCAGGAAGTTAGACTTCCACCATCAACAGCAGCGTGCTCAAGGCCTGGGAACATGGCGTATCCCTCAACTTCGGTGATTGAGTCCAGTTTGCAGCCCGGCAGTTATGAGAAAGAATCTTCTGACATGATGGTATCTTTGGAAGAGAATGTCGAGAAGGTGAATTTAACTTGTCTTGCCCCTCTTTTGCATTGTGAATTTTGCCACTAGGAAGGGTGAAATGGGCAACCATCGTCCAAAGCATATTAGACCCCGGTCATGTATTTCAGCAAACGAGTGAAGCCCAACTCAACCCATCTGACACAAGCTAAACGGTCAGGCTAGAGCTGGAACTACTACACCAACCGCCCTTTCTGTCTTTAAAGACTTAGTTAACTGAGTCTGGTTTGCGCTAAATTTGCAGGCCTTTTATCGGTGTCGTTTCATGACATTTCTTGCAGTATGGGGCTCACTGGTGGGATCTATTCTGTGTTTCCTCAAGGTATGATTAGACATGCTTCATGCTAAAGTGTCTTCAGAATAAGCTTAAATTTTAATACAGATGTAGTATCAAATCAGACAGAGTGAAAGGGATATGGAGGGTAGTATTTTATCTGCATGAAACAGGGTTTCATCTTGCATCAGCCCGACACAGCTGTGTGTTTCCACTTAGGGTTGAGTGTTCAAGCCCAACTCACCAACCGTAAAATGAAGATAGTTTCTCTGCAGCCCTTTTAACTAAGTTGTGAAAACCAGAAAATCTATTCTAATGATAACTAAAGAGATTTTCTTATATTCGAGTAAAATCTGTGAAGGTTTACAAGCGTTTTGAGTGGGTTCTACATCAGTTATCATACATACGACGCTCAGTTGCTTAGAGCAATTTTGTCCATGCATCAGGTAGTTTTAGTCAATACAACCTGATTCAATTACACATCATTCATGAGTAATAACAGTGCATACTGAATGTTTTGTATGCATCTTAAACCAAGACTATAGAATGTTTTGTATGCATCTTAAATTAAGACAAATTGAAACGCATTCAATCTCAGGTCTTCTTATGTGGCAGCCATACTGCAGTAATTCATACAATCCAAGAAAGAGTAACTTGTTACTATGCATGTATTATATGCAGGGTTGCACCTACGTGGTTGATGCTTTTCATAAATACTTTGCAGCAAGCGGCTCAGGAGCGAAGATGATTATGGTGCTGGTTGAAGCTATTGGTGGGTCTTCATCTAATTTCTAGAGTGACTTTTTTGGATGATGCTTCAATGAATAAAAGATAATCAAATCCTGGGGGTGGGAAAAATGAACAGAACAGCTCTTGCTGTTTTAGGATTATGCTGTTATTGCCACCTTCTTTTCTACTTATGCCCACCAACTGTTGCATTTAGAATCAACTTACGGAGGGACTTAACAATGTCTTAAAAACACAACAAAACTCAATCCTCACCCCCGCCCCCTGTGTCTTGAATAAACCCATTAACTCTTTACTATTGCAGTTAAAATTACATAAGCTTTTTGAGAAATAGCACCATGACATGCGAACATATTGCATGAAATTGATTAGCCTTCCACAGTGTTTCAGTAAATATTCAGTGAAATAGCTAACTCTCAGCATTATCTGGCCTTTGCAAGGAATACAAGGAATACTTTTCTGTTTCACCCAACCTTTCGATCAGGTGCCTATTGAAGCTGACAGCTGACTGCTAATATGGCTGGGCCCTGTAATGACTTCAATATGCCTTATTTCCAGGCCTTTGGGCATTTTTCTTTGCATTCTAGTTACTGAAAGGGTTAGAATTCCCAAACTCACGTATGCTAGTGGATTTTTTAATTTGTTGTGGCACTCCCTTAGGCCATACCTACTTGCAGAATCAGGACAGTCTTCACTCGTTGCCGCAGTGCAGAAAGTCCCCGCTGACCTAAGTTTTGCTCACTTTCTTAGCAGAGGTTGTGATAAAACACCCAAGAACTACTCATCGAGTATCACGGTCGTCGTTGTGGAATATGCCTACTCTTATATGTAGATGACATTTAGAAAATGGATGCACTCTATCGGTGTCAATATATCGGCTACAAGTTAAAGACTCTTTTTCTATTACCCGTTACATAATTTCTAGCACTGTCCTTGCTTATGATGTATTCAAGGATGCCTTTTGCGATTTTCTTATGATGCTTCCTCGAACTAGCATGCATGCCTACGATAATACCTCTATCTGCAGACATCTATCTCATTGGAACAGTCATGCTAGTCTTTGGGATGGGCCTTTATGAGCTCTTCATCAGCAATCTTAGCATTGTGGAAAGCCACAAGTATTCGCATCCTCAAGGCACAACTTCCTATGGATCGAATCTCTTCGGAATGTTCAGAATGCTGGTTTGTCCTATACCAACTTTTACTCTATGAAATACATATATCTGGAAGTGGGGCTGTTGTTGGGCTTGTCAATATCTGTTTTCTAGTCCTACCCACTAATTTTGACATTAGCTCAGGCTACACTGACAGCAGATTTTAAGGCCAACCTGACACATTCACACAACTGTTCCAACCTGTGACCATCTTGCAGGAGAGGCCTAAGTGGCTAGAAATAAAATCAGTAAACGAGCTTAAGACGAAACTCGGCCATGTAATAGTGATGGTCCTTCTTGTTGGGTTATTTGAGAAGAGCAAGAAAGTGGTAATTAGCACGACTACGGACCTGCTATGCTTCTCCTTTGCTGTGCTTCTTGCATCCGGCTGCCTATATCTTCTATCCAAGCTCAACGATCGTGAAGAAAGATAAAGATCCATCAATTTCAACTGATAATCCACACTAGGCAGCAATAGGTCGATGGAGGAGATGGTTTCAAGGCTCCTACAATGTACATTTACATAGAAATTTCTTGGTGTTCTTAATCAGATGTTATCATTAAGACGTCACCAGCATATGAAGTTGACAATTTTATGCAAATCGGACAGTGTTTTATGAGTTGGACAAAATACAACTTGACTTGCCCAAGTTGACAACGCAACTCGGCACTGGATTGAGTCTGTCCAAGCCTTCAACCTCTGATATGGAATTCATTGCTGTGTAGATGCATTTTGGGTCACTGGCAAGGGAATTCCAGACGTAGTAACGCAAATATGTTGGCTGCGAATTTGCTAGACATGGCAGCATAGTGTAACCATGTGTAGAGAATTGTACGTACCATGTGTAGAGAATTGTACGTGTACTAACTCATATTGTGGGTTGCAGAGGGTCCACAATTCCAATTGGGGGAGTAGATTTTTGATTATTAGGCAGTTTGAGAGCATTTCTTTAATCTAGTTAATTGGTTTGTGGATCATTGGAAGAAGGGCAACATTTACTTGTCGAATCCTGCTAAAATCCAGCTGAAAGTTATTGTACCTTGAACATTTTTCGACAAAAAACTTACGGTTTCTAACAATGAATTATTCGATTTATCGATCAAAAAACCAATATGAGAAAGTTTCAATGTTCACGCGACTCAAGACAATTTTTAATTACATTCCATGAAAGAAAGTTCTTAATGAAGTGGAATACACATGGAATATAATGCAAATGCATGCATGACCTGCTCTAATGCAAAATATTGCAAGATGCAAATTAAAAATTAGTTGAGGCCAATGTTGTTCCTGGATTCAAACGGTCTCTTTGATGTACTCCTAGTTATTGTTGTGATGATAGCTTCATTATTTTTTAATTGGTAACAAAGGATGGTGATGGTTTCCTTATTATCTGGTCCAAATTTAGAATGGTCTGTTTTTTTTATTATTATTATCTAAACCATTACAATGTTCTTCAGAAAAAAAATAAACAGAAAAAAATTTATCCAAACTCATAGATGTTCCAAAAAGGTGGGATATCTCCAAAATGATAGGAGTTAAACGAGAATAATTACTTGTATAGATCTATTATTGAGTGGATGTCCATTAGATTTTATAATATAGCTGATACAACGACGATCACGTACACTTGATGCTCGATAGTCTAATAAAAATCATGGTGGAGCTCAATTAATGGGTTGCAATTTCAACGGCGCCATGGTTGCAAACAAGGTGCATCTTAGATCGATATTTGAATAACATTTGGACGAGGGAGAATAATACTAAGCAAATCAATGACTTATGCAAGCATTTTAATAAACTTCAGCTAGCTAGCACTTTATTAATCTTTCGATAATCGGAGGGGTAGAGAATTTGCAGATACAGAATCCACCTTCCATTGAACGTGGTGGAGAGAAAAAGACTTCGTCAAGCCACCTTTCTTTGTTAGTTTGTAAAGTCAATGAATACAAGCCAAACACATGATATGTTCTTAGGCAGCGGTGGCAATGACATTCCCCAAGACAAAAACAATAAGATTTTGAGGCCCAAGAGAATCAATTCCTTGGACCGGATATCTTAATTAGAGATCTTGCCCTTGTAATCGAAATAAAGTATGCAGCCCACCTTGTTAATATAATAATGATTCTAGTGCGCCAGCTCTTGTACGTGTGCAGGCGTGGGCCACCACACCCACTAGGACGAGATCCTTTTGTTGGCTATCATTAACCTTGGAACTGATCAGAGGAGAATATCTGACAAGATACCTTGCCCACCTTAAAATAAGAATGAAGAAGAGAGAGAGAGTGCCATGTTAACATGGCATTACTGCACCGCATGAGAACCATTGGCTAAGGTTACAGGAATGCAATACCAAGTGCCTGCCATGATAGAAAAAGAAAAAGAGTGTTCTTGAGTGGCGACAAACAGAAAAGCAACCGTTGTTCGTATCATGTATGGAATAAACAAAGGGGAAGTGAAAAAGAGAGAACAAACGAGGGAGGACGGGCAAAGATTTAGAGCTCAAGTATCCATCCACCCAACCATTTAGTTTGAAAAGTCAATAGCAAGAGTGGCTTTGAAACATTTGGAAAAGGATATTTCACATGCATTTTCTTTTAAACCTAGTTTATTACTCTATTAAGAAATGCTCATTGCAAGGCAGCTATCACCCCTCGCGTCCTTTTCTTATTCTCTTTTGTTTTACTTGCTCGATCGAAGCTTAGGCAATGGTGACCTAAATCTTAACATTATCTTTTTGTTTCGGTTCCAAATATTGTAGGGTGCAAATCAATATTGACTGCAAGATACAGATCGCCTCGCCACCCTAGCCTGTAATCTAATTGCCGGATGGTTTTGCGAGTAATTGGACTCAGGTCAAGTCCACCCAATTGCCTGACTCAGGCTTCGCTGAAATTAAGGGGATAGACAACAAGATTTTCTCAATTTGAACGGAAAAAACAAAAGAAGAAGACTGCAGATGTTTAAGAGCGAGACACAGCCAGGCATGCATAGCATACAGCGGGCGATGACAGGCGCAACTAGTCTTGTCTTTCTTGGACTTGACGTCTGTGGACGAAAGTTACCTCCGCCCTTATTTTTATGCCATGTACATATATATACGTAAAAATGTATTTATTATTCCTGTAGTTGATCCTTTGGTGGGTCTTTGATATTGGCGAAGCACGGAAAGCCAACATGTGTTTCTAAATACCGAGATTGTCAGAATCATAATCTTGAAAATCAGTCGTTTGATTTGATATGTTATTTAATCATGCACGACTGACAGGCAGGTGAAGACACTTATGTTAGTTTTGCACCCAATGCAGAATGGTGATTACTTACGATCCTTTCATTTTGGGGATGAATTCTTACTGTCTAAATCGCAAATCCTGGCTATCATTAGATCACGGCTGCCGGGAAAGGAAATTAAATTAATACGTCTGTTATTTATTTGGATGCATTGCCACGGCCTTTTGAGTGCTTTGGCTCACAGATTTTAACCAGCTAGTGAGATAACATTCTTTTGTTTGGGCGAATTTTTGGGGATGTGTTAATTTATCTTTTACTTAATTGTATATAATGTACCAGCACAAAATAACTATATAGAAAAGAAGAATAGCTTTTGTCCTGCTGTTGGCCCCAGTTTTAAAAGTATAAATAGCCAGCGAATAGCCAGTTTTCAAATGCTATAAACCTAACATGGGAATCTAGGTACGATTACTTTGTATTTACTTGTGCCCAACAAATATAGATAGTTTGCTAACTAAGAAAGGGGATTGCCATCAGAGAATCCATAATATTGAAAAATATGGGACATTAGACCTCAGTGGTGTCAACCTTACCATTGAATTGGTTAAAAACAATTATATAAGTGGAAATTTCTCCAAGCGTGCGGCTTGATCAAGCAAATCTTCCTCACCATCATTTGGGTTCTCAAATGGAAAAGACAAAATACAATAAAATACAAAACTGAATAAAAAAATTTCAGAGGGTACAAATTCTCAAGTGCTTTAAAATCGCCACCACGTGGGGCCATGTGCTACTTTGGGTGAGTCTGGATCACCTGGTGTATTGCTCTCTATCCTTTTTCATTTAAGTTCTTTATTTTTAGAAAAACTTCTTTCATTATTTTATTTTAGAGAATGTTCTCATGCTCACCACCGATCTTATGCACCAAGCTACACAAACCAGTTTGTAACTATGCCTACATGTTATACCCATTTTCTGGTTGGGAACTTCTCTTTGAGGAAGTGGAAGCTGTAGTCCGAAAATAGAAAAAAATTCCTTTTCTAACAATTGACATAGGCAACATGCTATGGCTTTTATCCATGAAATGTCCACTTGAGGGTCCTCTCCTCTCCTTGAAGTATATGTCCTTGTTGTTGAGATTGTCCTTCAATAAATGCAACCTAGTGGTCCACAACATGGACTTCAAGGGGGACCAGGTTCACATTTTAGGTCACCTAAGCCAAAACGCCATGTGCATGTGAAATGTTAAGCACACGCGTCTAGCACAATCTTTAACGAATGCGAAGAGATGGATATTTCTTAAACATTCTAAATCAGATAGTTGCCAACCCGACATTTTTTGTTTCTCACAAACTTTGGCATCCATGTTTTGATTTCTTCTCTCTCGAGAAGAAATTTATGTACCGTTTAGGTGCTGCACATCTTAGGTTAGCAACAATGGGATGGCGCTGGCCACCCTTCCAACCAATTTCAAAGAGTTTTTAATTTATTTCGCGTGTGTGACAGTGAAAGCCATAAATATCAATGGTCTAGGTCAACGAACCTTATTAATATTATGATCCTCTAGGGAAGTTACTCTTTAAGATTCCTCCCGTTAGCTTTTTTTTTTTTTTTAAATTGAAAATAAATAATGAATTTGTTCTACTTTAGGATCTAGAAAGTAGTGATGATGTGCTTTATTGTTTTGCCACAGAATGTTGTTTGTGAGAAAGTTTGAGGAAGATGATAAACTTGGAAGGAACAGATGGGAATGAATTTATCATCAATTCCAGAAACAGGTAACTAAAGAATTCTCATCTCTTGGTCTTTCGGATATGATCATGTGTTCCATAGCAAGCCCACTAATGCTAGAGGCATCAATGGCTTCAGTGAAATTAAAATAAAACATATGAAAGGAAACCGGAAAATTATAGATGTTCACGCTCTGGTTTCTCGTGCATCCATTTGTTCAGGTTTTAGCATATATAAGAAAAAGTTAAAAGCTGTGCAAGAAATTAGTGGTTCCATGGTCAGAATTAAACTGTATCATTTTCCTTAATATTGGCAATAGATGAAGCTAGGTTTAGCTAAATCAATATGGGTGTGGGTGGCAAGAGACAATCTCGATGTAGGGCAACCCAGTTGGATCATGTGTTAGATACACTCTGTTGCAATCATCAATCATTTTGAGCGTCTGGATTGAATTAGATGTTTGTCTTATGTATGTAGAATATGGCAGCGGGCATTTCATTTGGGTCGACGTGCTCTGCTCCCGAGTGCATCAACCGATCGATATTACCCCTTCACAGACTAGCTTGCATATTTTGATAATGGTCAAAGAGGAGAACTAAAAGGTTTTCTGTGTTAATAATAATAGTTTAAAGCATCGCCTAATAACATCCGACATCCTCATTTAGACATATAACACTTCCTCCTTGCTTGCAGTGTTTGGAAGATATTCTTGCTTTTTCTGCCCTCTTAATTGCCACGCAAACCTACTATGTTCATAGCTAGAGACAATTTCCTTTCCTATTGTTTATGTTAGTGGTTATGATTGTTTTTAATTCTTCAATGGGGGACCCATACAACATATATGGATCCATCTTAAATAGCACTTACAACTGTCACATTCAATGGAGGGCAAGCTACACTAAGAAGAATCATCTCTCTCTCTCTCTCTCTCTCATGTCTACATCTACTAGACATCTTTGCTTAAAAGCACTTCTATTTCTTCTTCTTCTTCTCTCACAACACTTGTACTTAGCCCCAGCAAGAAAATTAGAATGGAGTGCACCTCCACTCCCTCCAGGTTCCTCGGTGGAGGCGAAGCTACTGTATAAAGGAGCTGCAGCCATGTTCACTGGGAGGATGGCAGTTGAAGAAGCCGAAACAATTTCTAAAGGACATAGCCCCGGGATGGGCCATGGCGATACGCCAGGCACCAAAAAATGAGGGCAGAACTGCGTTCAAGCCATTCATCTCCTTTAAATGATCATCTGACGGTGCACCACCAACTGTCCTGATTACATGGACCATGTGGCATGGATAGGCCATCTTCAGATAACTAAGTTGAGATTAGTAGTGGGTGTTATTTTTTTTCCCCTTTTTTCCCTTGTTCTACTTTTACTTTTAATATATTTAAACTGAAGAAAGAGCTTGTTATTCGCTGCCGTTACAAATTGAGCTGGCTCAAATTGATTGGCAATATTTGATGGGGCCTTATTTGTTTGTTTCTGTTTCTAAATGTTGCAATGTCTTCTAATCCATAGAATTGGCAGTGAAATCCAATGCTGCTTAGTTGTACATCCTAGTGTGGTTTATAGCTTATGATCTAACACTGTAATTGCCTAGTGCTAACTAGTTTAATATGGCATAATAGTCTTTCGCCAAGTACGATTCTTAAGATGACACATGTCTTGGAAGAATTTTCAAAGTAGATGATCTGAAGTCAAGAAAGGTGCACATCCAAGTCCTTCTAAGCCAACCTTACTTGGATGATTTATCAGACCAGAAAGTCAATATTCATACTGACGGGTTTCATGGTTGCATAAAACACATGGAGAGAAGATGCTAAATGTGAGACCATAAGCATTATATTTACTCCCTTTATCAGTCTTAAATTCTTAATTAATTTCGACATTTTTATTAAATCTTATAATCCTATACTAGCTAGTTGTCTCCTTAATTTAGTCAACAGTGATTGTTTTCTGATTTAATCAACAAAATTAAATTGGTTTCTGCGTAGGCTTTAGTTGCTGCGACCTGTTAATGGTTTCGAGATTATCTCTAATCTTTAGAAATCTTCTAGCCCTCGATTGCTGCAATACAAATCTATGTATAAATGTATGTATTTATGTATGACCTTCTGGTATATATGTATGTACGTACGACCTTCGGGCATTAGATGACAAAGGTAAGCAGTGTATTGGTTTGGCATATGTGCCCGACAAGCGTGTGCAATGAATATAATATCATAATCTTATATAACGACGAAGTAGCTTTTGTCAATTGACAGACCATTGCCTTAATTAGCAGCCTTTGTTTTATAATACCTCTCACCAGCAACGATCAAGGAAAACCAGCATCATCTTAAAATCACTCTTCCAAAGGATGAAATGCTTGCGGCCTTCTTCGTTATGGTTACGCCCTCACAACATGAAATGTCTCGCCTGTAGATTAAATACAAGTCGGTGAACATTCTACTTTAAAGGTAGTAGAGGTAAACCCAATAAGGTTTGGTTTTACTGCTCTAATTGTGGATGACTTGTGAAAGTAGGTTCATCCAGCTTCTATGACTTGTGAAAGTAGGTTCATCACTGCTTTTATGGTCTGCATA
>JAYJMB010032699.1:42187-53347 GCA_036873735.1 Pouteria campechiana
ACAACAAAAAATATATATTTAGATTAATATCTATTAGTTAAAAAATTTTAAAATCATGTTATATTACTTTTTATAATTAAAAAATAAATTGTTTGGTTGATCAAACTAGTTGGACCAACCAACACCGGTCCAATTTTGATAACATTAATCCAGGACGCATGCATGTAGGATCCAGCAGCAGTAATAAGGTAATCGATGGAACCGTCACATGTGGATCAGCATTAGATCAAAACCCATTCTGAGGAATATTTTATCATACTGTTAAGTGCACGGGGATGGGTATAGATTAATTGAGTAGGTTTTGAATTGAGAATCCAACATAACCTTTTCCTGATAAATTTTACTATTTTTAAATTTTAGTGATTGTCTAATCAAGCTATATTCATTTCCGAGAATACCATCAATATGCCAATCATGGTTGGAGATGAACTAGCCTGGATTCTTGTCTGTAATTAAAACCCACCTTAAAATTTCAGTCAACGTCCTTAATTGGAATTAAAAGATACGGCTGGGTGCTTCCATCCAACCATGTGTACAAAATATTCTTGCTTTATTTGCCTTGTCTTCTTTGAATTATAGCACATAATAGCTAACCAAACACTACCATGTGTACCTCTCTCTCTCTCTCTCTCTCTCTCTCTCTCTCTCTCTCTCGTATCACCTTATTCTCCCTTTTTTTTCCCCCTAAGTTAGAAGCCTACCTCCATCTAGGTTCGTTCTCTCTCTTCCTTTTTTCTAATTTAGAATCCTACCCTCTCGACCATTTCACTCTCACTTCCTTTTGTTCTCAATCAGAAGCCTACCTCCCACTCGATTCCCGTATCTCTTGCTTCGGCTTCCAACCCATGGCCACTTCTCTTAAAAGCTTATACTGTCTAAGAGCTACTCTATTAGTCCTAATTGTTTTTACACAAACTTTCCACTCAGTCCCTGCAAGAGAACTACAATGGCAGGCACATGTACTCCCTAAGGGTTCTTCGGTCGCACCCAATGTCCCAGTTGCAAGAGCCGTGATCGTTAACCGTTACAGGATGATAGAATCATCGACAGATTCCGAAACTGCAGAAACAGACCATAGCCCTGGAATGGGCCATAACAACCCACCACATGCATGGTCCCCAATGATGCCTGAAATGCATCCTATGCGCCTCAACCGGCCATGATGGTCTTAATGGTTTGCTTGCTTTAGTTTCGTGAAAAGGGGTGACTGCATGAATCAATGTATTGTATGTATTCAGAGTCCTCTTTCTTTTTATATATTATCTTCATTTTCTTTATGCTTGGGTGATGAAGGATTTGGACTTGGAAGCACGTTCCTGGGATTAGTGGCTAGAGGCGAGCTGTAACATACGGCAGCAGTTGTAGCATATATCTAAACATCTATTTACATCGTTTCAATTTTTCATCAGTTACCTTGTTTTATCAGATTCTGAACATCTTATCATGCTTCGTTTGAAATCATTCGAACAACTATGACAGTCGGATTTGCCACTAGTGATGCTTTTGCTTTTATTTAAATTTCACCTGCGTATATGTATGCATACATCTTTTCTCCGAGTCTTGCATGCATGCCAAGCCGGTACAAGGTATGCGTTAATTCCATCTCCATAAGGTGCTCCGTATTGAGAAGATTTTTTCTTTTATATTAATTAAGAATATCATGCTGTTAGCTTCTCCACGTGATATATAAACAAATCAATTTTCTTTGGAATTTGTTTTCTTCATTGTGGTCCCTGCAGCTATATTGAACATCCTTTAAATTTCCACACTGCAACAAGTCTTGTTCTTGAGTTAGGTGAACCATTCAATCCACAGCTTCCAATATGGGCCAAAACTATCAAAAAATTAAATAGAAGATCCAGCTGCTGCTGTTGGTGCATCTTCCCTTTCTTTCTATTCACGTGCTAGAAAGCTGACGATCAAAGTCAATTCTGGTATGATGAGGAGATTTTTATGGGAGCATCCTACAGAGGATTCATTTTATTATGAGACTAGTTGATAGAAGATCATGGACCAGATGCAATCCAACTTACTAAAATACTTCTTAAATCAAGGATGTTGCTGTTGATGCAAAAGTGGAATTTTGAGAATCTTATCTTAACATGAATACTTCAACGGAATTGCTAATACTATTTGAACAAACTGCCCTTTTCTTGGAGTTACTTTCTTAAGAATGTGCAAGTTCCATCTTGATTAGAGAGTTTTCAGGATTCATCCGGAAAGATCTTTATCCATCAATTTTACCGGCTCTTTTTAACATGTAAAACCCAAAACAATTAGGGAAATTAAAAAAAGTTGGCATTGCTAATTCTGTGAGTTAATTATTTGGCTGTAATACCATTTAATAAGAAAAGCTTAAGTTGTGCAATCAAGGCTCATAAAGCTCGATCAAGTTGTGTGGTCTTGAGTGTGTGAACCATTTGATGTAGATCTTTTTTCGTTTATGGTGGCCATTTTATGGAACGCAAATTTCAGGAACGATGGCAAGTCATACATTTTGTATTTGTATGTTGATATACATCAATTTATGCCGCATAATGCACTTCATTGGATAACAAAAGACAAAATTGGTGAATGTTTAAATTTAATTCTTGACCAGTTCTTGGACTTCTCTCCATAAAGAGCAAAACGTAAGGGTTCTACATATGCCATGAAATCAGTGACCAAGAAATCATGTCACCTGCATGGTCACATGAAATTATTCTTAGTTACACCTTCCTCTGTTTGTCATCAATCTCAGTTTGATTAACCTCGCAAGGAGACACGGATAAAATTGCACCAAGGCTTACACGATAAGATCAATGTATTCATGATTTTTAAGCTTAAGGGAGAATACATGTTGAAAATCCATATTATGTTTTTATGGCAGATCTCATCAAAATTCTTGAAATGTGACTGAGAATAAGAAAAGCAGCCTGATGGGGACTTTGAGATCAGTGGCATTAAGAATACCGGGTTGCAGGAGAAACATGCATTCAAGTTCATAGCCCAGACAATGTGCTCACAAACTTTCCACCTGCTATTACCAATTTTTACTGTTAATCAATGGAGCGGAAGATTCGAGAAGTGATCATAAGGCAAGCACAAGTTCACGTGACACCATGAGACGGGGGAGTTAGGCTTGTCTAGGGAACAGCAGTCATTGTGTTGCCTTTAGTCCTTGCCCACCTGAAGAAAGCAACTCTTTATGACTCTCAGAGAGAGAGAGAGAGAGAGAGAGAGAGAGAGAGAGAGAGAGAGATTGCTTTCGATTCACCATAGGAAATGATGAGAGAGATTACTTTGGATTCACCCTAGGAAATAATGAACAACACATCATCAGTGTTTTATGCCTGGATCTTTGCTTACCGATACGCATTAGGTTATCTGAAACCTTCGCCAATTAGTAAGGCTTAATGAATGGAATGGATTAACCATTCTCGCTAGTTTAAAATCATTTGAACTGGACACATCACCGACAAAGTACAACTTTCAAAAGCCTCTCAATCATATAATATGAATTTAAAATGCTAACAGTAAGTTTGATGTTTTATTTTAATGAGAAAGGATATCAAAATCCAGGTCCAAGCATTTTTTTATGCAGTCATGGAGAATTGATTGTTTAAAGAACAAGTGGGCGTAGCGCAAACCCCACCGGTAACTTGTCGTTACCTCTGAAAAAACAAAATCTAATAACAGATTTTAGCAAGACTATACAAGTACGGACAGGCAACTTGGGCGAGGGAGAGGCTCAGGTTGCAAGTTGCAGGGGTCACTCTGTCAGAATCCCAAAATGGGCATCCTTTTTCGAAACTAGGTCCTAGTGCACTGCCACTAGTAGCTCATTTCTCTTCTTCCATTGGCCACCAGTGCTCCTTCACATGCCTCTGTTATATATGCTTTCTAAACAAGGTCTAAAGCTGACAATCAAAAGTCTTTTCCTCATCTTCTCCTTGCAGATATTCTTTGGATGTAATTGTCCAATGAATTCATCGTTCACGTGCTTTATTTTCGCTTGGCATCACTATCGACTTGACGCATAGTCTTACTCAATTGTTGTCAACTTGAGCAAACAGTTCCAGCACACCTTTAGATCTTAATAATTAACATGGTCAGTGACTAGCATAAATAAGAAAATTCTCTCTCCCTCGCGCTATCCAAAGTGTCATTTAACATGGATGTCATGCAATATAACGAGGCTACACATGGAATCGTTTCCAGAGTAGTTAATTAAGGGTAATAGGCCACTAACTTTTGATAATAATAAAAAGCTGACTAGAACTCACATGACTTGCAAGTATAGCTGTTCGACACTTACATCGAGTATTTCAATGTCGACTGCTGTCACACATTTGATTAGAAAGAGATGCAAGGATTAACAAACCTTAGTTGCTAGGATGGCCCACACTGGGAAATGATTTTTGAGTCCAGCTGCCTATATGGTAGGTTCCATTCGGCAACCGATGCAAGAAAAGTAGACTGATGTTGAACAAAATAGAATCCCCTTCTAATTGTCTAATTGTTTCATGATTGATGAATTTTCTCCAGAACATACTCAAGTTGATCAAATTGTCCTACTTTGTGTTAGTGACATTCAAAGCTATGGTTGAAAATGACGTCAAACACTCGATGTTTCGCACTAGAAACTGCTTGATAACTAACGAGATATGCTCGGATTTGGGCGACTTGATATCTAGCACAAGTCCAGCTACGAATATTGCCAATTAATTGTGTACTGGTAGTTACATTCTGCTATTTGGGGCCTCGTCCATACTCAAGTTGTAGCAGCTCCACCTCATTTGCTCCATTCCCATCGATTTTGGTCTGTGCCACGGTAAGCGAGGTATTTTTATATCTTTGTTGATTTTTGCCTTTTTGGTGTTCCTTTTTCTCTCTTATGGACTAAACTCACTTCCCCTAAACAATGCAGTTTCTAGCCCTGGTTGCACATGATTAAATTACTTAGAGCTACTTCTTCTCATTTTATTAATTGATTATTTATTTGAATTATCTTGAATTCATTACTTTATTTTTAAATTTATTCTTGTTTATTTCACCATGCATCCACAACAACATTCTCATTTTGATTGCGTTCATCTTTTGGATGTATTGTTCCTTGACTAACCAACAATAACTACAATTGGCTGTGGTTATCCATCGACGTATTTTTATTTTACGCTGTATATATTTTTGGTCCAACAACCAAACATATACAGGTTGTTTGATGTGTGGGTGTATCCTGACTTCCCTATTTTATAAACCCGCGAATGGACTCCAGATGCAGCTCTCTCTGTTGCAAGACAGTCTGGACAGTCTTCCCAACCAAACTAAAGTTAGGCTCAACACGTTTTTTATGGCTTTTGAAAGTGGGCCGTCTCTTCTGCCTGACTGTCGCCTGGTGGGCTCTCGTTTCTATTGTGCTGGTCGAAAAGTGCAGACCTACATGCAACCACCCAACCTAAGCAATGCCCAACACTGGAACACTCAATATCATTGTTGATGTTTTGCAAGTGTGCAGCCTGCAGGTGGATCATGGATGCCGACACATTCCAGATAGCTAGCCCCTCTTTACCTCACATGACAGAGGTGAAGAGCTTAAAAGAAATTTCTTCTTCTGAAAAGGGATTACAATAGCTTCCTTCTTTACCAAATTATGTATTTTATTTTATTGACTACTTCAGTAATATTGATTTCACTATTAGTTTTGGTATATATTATTAATATTGCTCTTATATATTATCTTATATATATATATATTTATGTACGATGCAGTGCACGGCACTGGAGCAGCAATTAAGTCAGTCACAGTAATTGGATTGGGTCCCATTCCGCCAGCTTGCAGATGCAGTGCAACCGCCTAAGTCAGTCACAATAATTGGATTGGGTCCCATTCCGCCAGCTTGCAGATGCAGTGCACGGCACTGGAGCAGCAGCCGTAACTGAATGGCCGAATTTATCGACCAGCTACAGAAAGTGAAGCTAAAAGTAAGGTCCAATTTTTATACATTTAGAAATTAACTTAATATTTTTCCACATATAAGAAATTGCAATCCTTGATTTTCTATGTAAGTCAAACTAATGAGCTGGCGGAGATAAAATTTAACCTATTAATGTATCAATATAGATTTATCTATACTTTTTTTGAACAAGGGTTTGAGCAAGGGGTGAATTTACCAAGTGACGTGTTACCCATTTCTTTTCTCTCATGCGCTATTAACTACTTATATTATCTTAAATAACTTTTTATTTATGTTTCTAATCATTATGTCTATTGTTTTCATTAAATAGTATCTTTCTATTTTTATTTATATATTCGAGGACTGTTGATGTCTCTTTATATTTTAAATACACTCTCTTTTAGTACCCTCTCTATCGAATACAGCTGTTCGAACACATCCTTCAACATATTCATTTAGCTTCCAGGAAAATAATCATTATTAATGTGGGCCGCATCTTGTAAATTAAATAATATTTTTATACATTTTTTCCCTAAATGGGTGTAGAATTAAGGAATTTCCATAAATGCGGAGAAGGAAAAAGAAATGAGGAAATTTTAATTTGTGATGTAGAGCCCAAATAAATTAATGTCTAAGGAAATCTTTATACATTATGTATTTCTGAATTATAAGAAATTGTTAGTGGTGGGGTACTTAACATCCATATTATTTTGATTATATACGGTTAATCTATTCTTAAGAAATCCTAGCGTCAGATTTAAATCTCTTATAGATGCAGCAGAGGCCCTGATTTTGTTTAACTTTCCAATTTGTGAAAAGTGTTTGGAAGTCTACGGCCCGAGAGACGATGAGTTACAACTTACAACGACAGTCCCCGAAGCTGTCATGCGAAGAGGTGATTCCACACGGCATTGGAGCAGTCCATGTCCATGTATGGGATGATCCTTCGCCAAACTCCCCCGTCCCTCACGGCATTGGAACTGTCCATGAATCAGATTTTTTCCTCCGCAGACAGAACAGTAACAAAAGTAGTGAGGCCCACCGCATGGAAGCATTCGCTACCGTCGGCATTGATGCATGCATAATGTGCAGAATCTCCTTATAAATACCGCCCTCCCATGTGCTCTGTGTCACACCAGCAAGCTAACAAACCTGACCCATGCCCAAGAGAGAGAAAATGAAGGAGGGTGGTAATTGTCTAAGGTCATCCGTTGTCCTCCTCGGCCTCCTGCTAGTAGGGGCTTGCATAAAGGCCGAGGCTCAGGCATGCCAGCCGAGTGGGAGCATAAGGGGTAAGAAGCCTCCCAGAGGCGAATGCAACACTGAGAATGACTCGAGTTGTTGCGAAGAGGGAAAGCTGTACACCACCTACAGGTGTTCGCCGGGCGTTTCCCAACGCACCAAGGCCATCTTGACTCTCAACAGCTTTGAAGAGGGTGGAGATGGAGGAGGGCCGTCCGCATGCGACAACCGTTACCATAGCAATAGCCAGCCTGTGGTGGCGCTCTCCACCGGCTGGTTTAATGCGAACAACCAAGGAAGATGCCTGAAACAAATCAACATTACTGCCGGTGGGCGGAGTGTGCTGGCCAAGGTGGTTGACGAATGTGATTCTACCATAGGCTGTGATGAGGAACATGCTTACCAGCCTCCCTGTCCCAATAACATCGTCGATGGATCCAGGGCTGTCTGGCAAGCTTTGGGTGTGCCACGCAGGGACTGGGGATATATGAGCATCTTCTGGTCTGATGCTTGACACCAATATCATATGTGCTGGCTGCTTTGGGTCTCCAAACTGAGATGGAAGGCGTACACTTCTCATCGTGGTTGTATGATCCAGGCAATCGCCAAAGAATGATGCTATCAATATGGATGACGTCTGATGTACGAATAAGGCTTTTCAGCCATGGAAATAAAGTGCTAATTAATAAATATTTAAGGTATATGTACTGCCAAATATCCTAAAGTGACATGAATCTTCAAAAAACACTTATCTATGTTTCTTGCAACCGTAGGACTATTTACATTTACTTATTGTGAAGTTAGCCGATGTCTATCAACAGTCCTGTCCATGTACTTATCCGGCTCACAGGAGGACTCATCTCCTCCGGAGTTCAAAATCTCTAGCTGGAAGCTCAACGGGAAAATTAATCATCACCAATTAATGCATTTACTAATTTATAGAAATCTTTCGATTAACTTAACACGTGAAACATGCGCTCAAAGATAAAAAGTACTTAATTTGTCTATACTAGTATGGCCATGGTCAAAGAGGAAATGCTTTTATGATCTCCAAGAATGCTGTCCTTAATTCAGCATTTGGCTTGGGCAAAGAAGCTTCTCTCTCTTCTGTTAGTCCTCTCCCCTTCTTTAAACGTATAGCAGCAATTGAAGTCCCAACTGATGGGCTATAGCCTTGGTTCATGTCATTGCAGTTGCTGTCGGCGAGATTGCAAACCATTTGAGGTACAGCATCCTCACTTGCATAGTTAGATTGAGTCTTTGAACTTCCGAGAGTTAATTCACTACAAGAATTTTTAGTTTAAGCAACGATATTTTCATATATTCATTCATAGGCCTTAAAGTGATGCTTCGGTAACGATCTTATCCATTCTTTTCGTTAAGATAAGGTTGAATTTAGCAAAGGGCTTATAGCAAGGAAACAAGTAACGAACCTAAGTTTTGCAAAAAGTTTTAGCAACGAAATGCAAATTATTATGAGTAACCGAATGTCTCCTTTGTTAAAAATGAATATTCTTGTAGAATTCACTGAACCCCGCCGGGGGACTTTGATGCCCTTAACATATGTAAAAGAACTACAACAATAAAGGGTTGCAAGTAGAAAAGTTAAACCTCCATATGAAAGTCAATAATATGAAAGTCAAACTACTAGCGAATTATCATTACAACTCAATAGTTGGAGAGCAATCAACCCCATTCCAACTGAAGTTTTGGAATTTACCTTAACTTAAATGGTTATATACAAGACAAGATCCAGGAAATTGATTACGTAGGAAGGACGAAAGAAGACAAGCTGATGGATTCATCAAAATTGGCAAACATTGAAAATATTGCCTATATGATATTATAAATAATCATTCATTATGCAAATGTCGAAGGCTTTAGATTCAAAAATTCAGTCCAAAATTTTAGATTATTTTGATTAGAATAATTCTGCTTAGATTTTGAGTTAATTAATTTGAGTTATCCTCAACATGAACTAAAACTCTATGGCAATTTGATTTGGGTTGAACTTAATTTTATAATATGTGAAACCTAAAAATTATCATTTCAAACTATTTAACATCTGACGTTGCTGGAGTCATTTTCGGGTAAACTCAAAATCGAGTCGCACTTCCAAGGGTTAATCGCTGGAGAATGCACATAAATAGATGATTGATAGTCTGATATGCCTAACCAATGCATGTCCAGATCTAGCATGTGGAGCAAGAGTTGCAAGCCATTTATCGAGAAGCTGGACAATCAAGGAAAGTAACTTCTATCATCATAACTTATAAATTTTCATATAAGAATTGATGTATTTTTATTTTATACGCTATTTTACTAAAATTAATTTCACGATTATAATTAGCAATAAAATAATCATTACTCTCCGTTCTTGGGGTGAAAGTAAGAGCACAAAGCACAGGCAGGGGAGGGAGATGGAGGCATGACATGGCTGTAGGCGGCGGAGAGAACCACACGACACCAGAGACTAGACGTGATTGAGCCTGAGACTGAGAGATCGATGCATTGTATATAGCCACGTGCAATATATACATGCAGTCCACAGCTGGCCTAGCAGCCTATACTGAATAACCAAAACTAAATTATTCGCCACCCACAGAATGTGAAGCTAAAAGTAAGATCCAATTTTTATATATTTAGAAATTTAAATTATTTATTAACATAATTTTTTTCATTTATAAGCAATTCAAATCCTTAAATTTTTTGTGCAAGCCAAACTAATCAGATGGTAGAGAAAAATTAACCTATTAATATATCTGTTCAGGTATATGTATACCTTCTTTTCAAAGTGTGTTTGATTAAGCCACGTATTTGCTAAGTGTTATATTAGCCATTTCTTTTCTCTAATGAGATATTGATTGTAATTATCTTTAACAATCTTATTTTTATTTTTATTATTTATATTTTTAATCATTATGCATCATTCAAAGTATTATTATCCGGATTCTTAATCAAACTTATAAATTAGGCGTGAAATACACATTTATTGATATTCAACGAAAATATATCAGTATAATATTAATGCCGGCTACTTGTAAATTAATATTTTTATTCTTTTTTGCTTTTATTGCCTAAGTAGATGATCAATGTTCCTATATTTATTTAAACATTTAAGGTTTAAAATGTAAGATAATAAATAATTTGAATTTTGCTAATAAGATACGCGGGGCTCTGCATTCCCACCAATCAACCTTATCCTCTTACCAAAGAAGAGATTGGGAACACGTCTCATCTTCGGCATCACGTGGGACTGTGTGAGCCGCGTTGCTTTCTCCTTTTTCTCCAACTCCATTGTAGGAATATCAGCAATATCAGCAGGAGCTGAATGTGTCACAATGCGATTCCCCGAGCAATGTCTAAGAATTCATCCAGTGAGGCCTGATATTTAGATATCGTTCTCTACATAGGTAGAATTAACGAATTTCTATAATTCAGTGGTGGAAAAAGAAATAAGAAAATTTTAATTTGTAATGGGAGAGCCTGAATTAATCAATGTCCAAGCCCATCTCCTCCCTCCTCCCAAATAATCAATGTTCTGAACACAGATCAAGAAACAAACCCTTCCTTCAATCATTGGAAATAGGAGGGTCAGAAAGAAACCAAATCTAATGCTTGAATGCCAAGCAATCCATCAATTCTCTATATCATTCCTGCCGACATGCCTGGACGGAATGTATTTCAAAATTGCAATCTGAAGTTTCAAATATTGTTTGCATTGTGGCTGGCTGATTATGTTAACTTTGCAGGTTTGCAGGAGTGTTTGGAACTAGGTTGATTCCACCCGGCATTGGATCTGTCCATGCATAACAGATGAGCAGATCCTCGCGTTTTTCCAAAATGGGTATCTACCTATTCTCACAATTCCAAAACAGGTACCAAGTTCCCGAAAATCACAGGTACCATTCTAAGGTTTTTGATTCCAAAACAGTAGTGTCGTCAGAAATGTGGACAGAAAAGAGTGTATGCCATGTAATAA
>JAYJMB010032699.1:53447-76939 GCA_036873735.1 Pouteria campechiana
ATGCCATGTAATAAATTTATTCAATTCCAGTGATGGACTCAGTCCAAATCTCTAAAGAGAAGAAGACGATAATCCCGCTTCCGTTTCTTCTCTCCACCTCTCCCATAGAGCTCTCTCCAATGTCGATTCATCCTCTCTCTCATTGCGTATATGTTTAAATCACAATTCTGAAAGTTTCTGCTCTGTCGTCGCACAATGACAGGTTTCATGCTCGAAAGATTTCACCAACTTGCTGTGGTTGGGAAAGAAGAAAATGAAAATTTGTTAGGTTATGTGTCTCCCTTAAGAAAAGAGAATTTGCATTTTTATGGTCAGAACAAATGATGATGGATGTTGAAAAATTGACTGGAAAGGCTGATCGTTATAGTTATCCTTCCATGGACTCTAGGAAGAGATTCAAGCCTACGGAGAAGCCACGAAGTATTTTTTATTTTTTAGGAAGAGATGGAAGCCACTTGTCTCGTGACCCAGTCCCAAATTTATTAGCACGCCCTCACTTATGGTAGAGGAATACCATGGCTACAACAAAACTATTTGGGTGATTATAAATTAAGCAAAATCATCCCCAAAACCAACCAAAATATGTAAAAGCAAAAACAATATATCTAACAGGCCTAAAATAAAAAAAATCGTCTAACAAGCCTAAACATCAAAAGTAAATCCATTATAAGCTTAAAAAATCACAACCAAGTAAAAAACAAAACTTGCAAAAAAACTATCTGCAAACAAAACTCAACGCCCAAATTGCAACATCCTTTGAACAACTTCCCAGGTCCTAGCAACAAGCAAAAACCAACGCTGACTAAATAATTAGGAGACTCGAATACTTGCCAATCCTACTCAATCCACCTTATACAAATCACGAACCTCTCTAGATAGTAGATGCACCTCCCTAACCATATTATTCTCCTCTAAAGCACCCCTCCTTGTAAGACAACCAATGACCCTATTCCTTTCTCTAAAATAGTTAGATATACTATAGTCAAAATCATCCAACAACTTAGATAACTCATTCCAAAAATTCTAAAGATACTAAACATTGCAAGATTTATTTGAGATCCAATTAATAACTACTAATGAATCACTTTCAATCTCAATGAATGAGAAACTTAATTCTCTACATCTTCTGAGACCTTCAATAATCGCTCTTAGCTATGCTTTATTATTAGAACAAACTCCAAAATGTTTACAGAGTATAAAAATTAAATATCCACAACTGTCTCTCAAAATCCCACCCCCTCCACCTTGTCTCGAATTACCAAGGCCACTCCCATTAGGATTAAGTTTTAATCTACTTGAAGTGGTTTAGCCCATCGAACAGCCTACACTAGTTGATCTCTCCATTGAACAATATTTATTCTAATCCAAGAAAGAAATAGCCTATCCTGAGCCAACAACTTCTTTACTTTACTAACCTTATTAGTCAATGACTTAATCCAATATAAAATAGAAGTAACAATTACATCAGCTGACTCATTTTTGCCTTCTATCCTTGCCAAACAGTGTCTACACCACAAACACTAAATAATCACAATAGGTAACAAGTTGAACATAAACCCCATGTGACCTTGCCAAGAAGCCCTATTAAACAAAGCTTACACTCTTACTTTCCATCCTTATTAAACCACAAAAGGAATGCCAAATTAACCAGAATCCTCTTCCATATGCACACAACAAAATCTTTCTTGTTGAAAACATGATCTAAATCTTCTTGATACCCCTCTAAACAACAATTACAACATGAAACCATTTGGATGTCACATCCTCGGCCAAATCCAAACCCACCATTGCCAATGCACGTTTTTGTTTTGTCAGGAGGGCACGAAAAGTAGACAGAAGGTGAGGCCCACTTTCGCTGCCGTCGGTTGATGGGTCGTGGGAATCATGTGGAGGCCTCAAAACCCTTTTTAGCTCTTCAGCCCACGAGGGATGTTCGGAGTCTTTGGACAGGTGGAAGGACGAACAAAAAGAAAAGGAGATGAGAAGGAAACAGTAAGTATTTTGTTCCATTTTGCTCTTAATTAAAGGAGCAAATTGACATATTTGTTCGAAGGTTTAAATTATCGGCCATGACCAACATTCCATGAATCAGAATCAAATAAACAGTTGAAATAGAAATAGATATTCCACAGTCGAGGTACACTGGGGAGAAATTGAGGACTTATAACGCGCCTGGGCAGGTTGATCTAGGTATATATGAACTTATGAAGCCTTAAAGGAAAGGTAGGGAAAATCTCCAAGTCATTGTCATTTATTGACCATTCGAAAAGTATTAAGTCTATTTGTCTTGCAGTATCATATACATATGCTAGGTAGCGTGCATGGGTGTCCAAATAAAGATGGGAGGCGTCTGTTTCTCATGGCTTCCACCCAATGGTGTTATCACTCAAACAATGGCTATTAACATAGATGACGTGGTGTCCAAATGAGGCATTTTGGCCACGAAAATAAAGTGCCAATCAATATTTAAGCTATATGTTCTGCCGCAGATCCTAATGTGACATGAATCTTCAAAAAGAGTTGTGTCTCTTTGCAGCCGTAGAAATATTTACATTTAATTATTGCGATGTTATTAATTAGCTGATGCCTGTCAACAGTCCTGCCCATGCATGCATGCCTCACAGCTGGAGGACGCATGCATCTCCTCCGGTGTTCAAAATCTTCAGCTGGGAGCTGATCGGGAAAATCCCCTTTTAATTAATCAGTACTAATATTCCATTGGCTAATTAATAGAAATCCTTGAATTAAATTAACCTGATTGTTTAATGCCACCCTTGCGCGATGCTTATTTGTGCCAGTCATACATTAGCTTAAGGAATGGCCTAATTATTGTTTTATGCACATATACATATATATATATATGTATGTATATATGTATATATGGTGAGCGAAGCCGCAGACTACTAGCATGTAGCGTAGGAGG
This sequence comes from Pouteria campechiana, assembly GCA_036873735.1. NCBI lineage: Eukaryota > Viridiplantae > Streptophyta > Magnoliopsida > Ericales > Sapotaceae > Pouteria > Pouteria campechiana. The sequence goes on from JAYJMB010032699.1 coordinate 56,371, forward strand.
TGATATGACGCAGATCAGCTGGACAGTTAGGAATCCGATAGGGGAGATTATGCTGTTTGCTCTTCTCCTTGCAATGATTCAACTTTTTACTGTCTCATACACTTAATTGAAAATTAATGTTACTAATAATTTTCCTAGTACATATTTCCAAAAAGAAAATGTTGAAACTCCTTTGAAATTAAATCATAATCCATGTCTTCTTAGGTTACATCCAAAGTTTAAGATGATTTTTTTTTATTTAAAAAAAAAGAACCAATGGTATAGCCTTGTAGAGTGGTTAGCTAGCACTTGATATGGACAAGATTTAAATTGTAGCTTTTTAATTTACAGGAATTGAAATGAATGCAACGTTAGCTCCACCTTCACTTAATTATTGGGACATGCCAACTTAATGGCGCAAATCATCCACGCGTGATCAACCATTCGACGAAGATTGTTAAGTGAAATTTTTCATGGGAGTAAAAGGTTTTGATCATAATTTAGAAATACATATATAGCTTTTTATTTTTACGAAGCGACTTAACAAGATTTTGTAACAATTACGAAAGCACCAATATCATGGGTGGCTGCTCCATTGTAATTTTTCAATCACGGATTCTAGAAACTTCTCTATTACAGGGCCATTGGAGTCATACTGCTGCCCTTGAGTACAAAACTAAAATAAGTAGCTTCGAAGGTAGAGGATATTTTTTAATACGTTCTTTTAAAAAAAAAAATCTTTCAGGGTAGATTAAATATATTATTTTGTAAATAATTATAATCTGTTAACAAGATGATCTTTTTTGAGTTGACAAGGCGATGAATTAGAACAATAATTAATTTTCAACCTTTAAAGAAAAATATAATTCTACTTTGGCGAATTAAATGATAGAGAGAGAAGGTAAATTTGATTTATGTGGAGCAAGAAGGAATAATAAATTGTTTGGATCGGAAGACAAAGAAGGAAATAAAAGGAACACGTGGCAAATCAGACGCTAGGGAAAGAGGCAAACTTAAAGAAATAAATAGCCTTGATTAAATTAGGTTATTCCTTTGAATTTGATGATAGTGATAATGAAAGGTTACAGGTTTAATTAGAAGGAAAAAAAAAAGGAAGAAGAAGATAGGTGCGTTTTTTGTCTTTTATGATAAAATTAAACTTTGTTGGATTATCTGGTGATAGGCTTTATCCGTTTTGCAATTATTAAAGAGGCTTATTGGGCTGTTTACAAGAAGCACAAATACTCTGCATGTCATTATGAGCAAACATCTGTGCCTCATTGAAAAATTTCAAGATCAAGTGGAGTAATTCGCTGGGCCCTTCGGGTCGGGCCGGCTAAGCTTGGATTGGACCCTTAGAGAAAAAAAAAAAAAAAAAAAACAAACAAAAAACAGCGGTACCCAACCCCCAACCCATTGTCCTCTTTCTGGTTCTTGAATGGAAAAGCACAGGCAAAGAGCATAGCTTGTTCCCGGAGACATCTGTCAAAATTCTTCTTCTGCTACTCTCTCTGTTACAGACAGATTGACAGAGATTTGGGAGATTACAAGAGATGGGGCGACCTCCACAAGGCGGAGGCCCCGCCTTCCGTTTCACGCCCAACGAGGTAACTCCCACATACCCAAATCTCCTTTGCTCTCATTCCAACATCCCCAGTTGAAACACCCACCTATCCGTTTCTCAGATTCCTGCTACCCCAATTGAAATTTCGGATTCCAGGTGCTGTTTTTTGCGTCTGGAATCGACCAACTGTTTGAAAAAGTCGGAATCTTTGCCAATGGCAATGGGTGAGTCATCGACTTCGATCACGTTGGGCGATGGAGTACGTACGCCACATTGTGGGGAGTTTGCTCTCGTTGCTGGGTTGAAGCCCGGCTAGGGAGAGCGGGGTTTTTATGTCAATTTGGTAGCTGGTTTTAAGCCTCTGCAATATCCTGTAGTACGAATCCTGACCAATGCTGCTTAAAATGTGAATCCCCTGCGTATTGCATGGTGGTTTATTTGTGACTCAGGTCGTTGTGTTGTTGCCATTTTCTGATGCTTTACTGCAAATTGTTGTCCACGATTGGCAACTTTTATGTTTTTCATTTTGATATAATATACCACTTAGCGGATGCTTTAGATAGTTATCTTGTAGCAACGTCTGCTATTTCATGTATAACTCGCGTTTTTGTATGTGCTGGAGGTCGTAGACTGCCCCATTACCCGCTTGTTAACTGTGTACCAAGGTATCATGTTCTGGTAACATTGATCTCGACAGTGTGACATTTTTAGCTGGGACGTGGTGAGATGATGACGTTTGCAAATGGATGCTTAAATGGGGCATATGGTCCACCATCTATGTGCATAAATGCCCACACTTTGGTTGTTAAGTTTGCCTGGTGGATTTTTCTTTTCTTTTCTTTTTTCCTTTTGGTAATTGATCTACGATTTGTATGGTAAAAATGTAGGTCTATATTTCCAGAATGCTTGCCTGAATTTTCACTATATGAATCTGATTTTAGTGTGATTGGAATTTCCCTTTTAAGAAGATCAACTACCTTCAATTTTTGTGAAGACTGTTACGGTTAAATAAAGAAAAAGAGACTTGTAATGGGCATTTTGGGATGCTGGAAAAGTATCATAAATCAAATTTGATTTTCCCAATTGGTTTGGTTGAAGGCTTACCATTCTCAAATACAATGGAAGTGAGCTCCTTCAGGCTGGCATAGAGTTGGTATGGGATGCAAAACTAGGAAGGCTTTGTAGTTGCTTACTGTTATTGTCCCTCTTGAAAGAGCATAAGTTTTGGTTATGCATAATTCTAGAAGTTGCTCTGAGGTGGATGTTCCTAATGATTCCATTTATTCGTTTTGATTACAATAAATCTTAAATCTAGGAGATCTTATGGGCCTTTTTTATGGTTGTTGGTTTCTCTTGTTCTGTCAAATTGTGCCTAATCATACCTTTCTTGATCAGTAATAGCTTGGAGATGTTTATAAGATCAACAGATAGGAAATAGAAAAAAAAAGAAGATTGTTGACCATCGATCTAAACATTGCAGGTTTTTGATTGGATCAACCACTTTCTTAAATATTTTAAGGGAAAATTATCAATGTAAAGCAAATGTCATTGAATCGATGCATATGTTTTTCCCTGTCCATTGGATTCAGGGTTTCCATTTCCATGTTTTTGATTCTTCCAAACTGAACATGCTTATCCAAAATTGAATGCAGCTAGTTAATTTCGTTTCTTTTACTGACCACTGGAACTCAATTCAAAGGGGTATCCATGGCAGCCTCATTTAACTGGTTTACTGTATTTTTAGTTGATTACTTGATTCATGATGCGTGGGTTCCTAGATGTCGTATTGTTATGGCCAGGGTATAGCATCTGAAATTTATCCCTTTTTTTAAGGTGATGGAGATGGAAACATGTCTGCAAGAGATTGACAGTGCAATACCTGCCCGTGAAGTCATCTGCTCTCTTGCAGAAAAATTCAGGTATATATATATATGTGGAGAAATAGCTTTCTTTAAATATTTAACACCAGAACATCTCTACTGAATATTTTGGCATTGGAAAGAAAAAAGATGAAAGAACATGACATCATGACATGGCTTTTGTTGTGTTGAAGTGCGTCTGAAGATCGAGCTGGAAAAGTTGTTGTACAACCAAAGCAGGTTAGACATTGAGAATTTTGTTTTATTTCTTATCATAAGGCCATTTGGAAGCTTTTGTTTATCTTGAAATTTTTACAGGTGTTGAACTGGTTTCAAAATAGGAGGTATGCTCAGAGGGTAAAAATGAACAAGGCTCCAGGAAAGCTACATGTTACACCTACAACTCGAGATGATTCTGCTCCACCAAGAACTGCCCCCATTCCAGTCCAAGTTCCTGTTACAGTTCCTATTCCAGTTCCTGCAGGTAACTTTTGTGGACTGTCTTCTAGTGTTTGTTTTATGCCTGTGGTTTTCTGTGTTGTTCGGTAGTTGACAAGCTTTCTGGAAGTATCAAATTAATATGTTAGGATTTGCCTGGAAAAAAAAATCAAAAATTATAATCACTGGAGTACCGAACAAATGTTACTGATAACTGGCCGGTGATATCTCAGCATAGGTGCTTACCTGGATTTCATCTGTCATGTATTCATAGGGTCCATGAATTTGTTCTAATCTCAAGTAACTGGGCTGTTCTTCAGAAAATTTGAGTCAACTTGGCTAGTAGATGTTAAATCACCTCAATCAATTGATCTTGAACAAAATTACCTACAGTTTTTTTGGTTCTTTGCATATTTGTGTGGTTGACTCTGTTCATTGCAATCGGAGGAGTGATTGAGTAATGAGACTAAACTTTCAACTTTAGTGTAAGTCTTCTCAATTTATTAGATTGGTTTCAGTTTTGAACATGCTTTGACCTTTCATGCGCTTATGCACCATGAACAACTCTTCTTTCCATCTTTCTGGTTAATTTTGTGTATGGTTTCCCTATATGATTGAAATCCTAGTTGTGTTCCTTTGTTTTCTAGAAAAAGAAAGATGATAAAAGGATTTCTTTCTTTCTTCCTATATTTTTTTTAAACCTAGGGTGAGTTTGTGAATAATTATTGCCAGTGCCTCTGCATTTTTATCTATGGGGACTTCTGGTTATGGTTTGTAGAAATGATGATCAGGCACAATATTGGTGGAATGTTGTGCCATTGTGGTCCTATAGGTGCAACAATCTAAGCTGCATGAATCTGCTGCCTTGGTCCAGGTTCTTGGGCTGACAGTGGACAGAACTTCCTGCAGTTATCATTCTAACAATGTCAATTGTATGCATGTATTGACTGCAAAAAATATTGAATGTGGTAACCTACCAAAGAAAATTTGATGATGATTTTCAGTATGAAAATTGTGTGTGGTTGGTCTGTTTAAGGAATCAAGAAGCCTCATTACACAGGTGACCCATCAATGTACATTTGATACTTGCTTGACCACCTAAGTAATGTTTGTGAACTCTTTCCCATATGTTGTCCATGTATTGCTCATTGAAAATCATATTAATGGAACATAGGCAGCCCACCTAAAGTGTGTCTATGATCATTGTTCTCCATATTGATGTTATTGGTGAGTTATTTCCTATAAATATTGTTTCGCACATCTGGTTATATATATTGAAGGTGAACAAAGAGATAAATGGGTGCTGAGTGGTATCATCTATATGTGTCTATTATATTTCCATTTAGTGCCATTTTATTATTGTTTCTTGTTCTTGTAAATTGCTGATCACCAATTATCACTTTTATTGCCCATTTTACAAATTCTACACTGGTCAGCTGTCGTTTTCCTTTCTGGTTCAAATCAGATTCTTTTGATAACATGCTGGAAATTGTCCATGTAGAAATTTTTCTGATTTTGAATCAATTTGAGAAATTGGGAACTGTAAGGATTAGTTAGGAGATTTGAGTGAGATTGCTTGATTGCCGCTCCTCCCTTCCCTCCGCCCCGCCCCCTTTTTTTTTCTGACTTCATATATGGTAGAATGAGATTAAGAATCTCTAATAATTTATAAGTCCACACAAAAAATTTGTTTTCATTGATCAAGTTACCTAAATTTCAAATTTCGTGTAATGGCATCAATTTAGAGATTTTCCTAAATTGCTTGATTGGATCCAAATTTCTATAATTTCATGCATGAAGTGAAATCTGTGTATGCAATAGTGTGAATCCACTTAAAATAGCGGATTAGTTTGACCAGTTTACTAAGTTTTGAATTTGAGGATGATACGGCTGATTTGAAGAAAATCTCAAATTGTTTGATTGGGCCAAATTTCTAAATACGTGGATTGATCATTGGAGTCTCTAACAGGTCTACACAATCATATTGATTATTATTGACAAATTCACCAAATTTCAAATTTGAAGAAAGTTGGTCAGTTTGAGGAAAAAAAAAAATCTTCAAATTGCTCAATTAGACCCTGACAAATTGCAATTGAGGATTTAGAAGTCTCACCTTTCTATAATTGAATCATTGAGATATACAATTGGCTTTGCTTCAAAAGGCATGCCTTGTATGGTTGATGTCCAACATTCATGGTGGGCCCAACATAATGCATGGTGAGTGTCTCTGTGGGTTCCACATGAATGATGGCCCATGTTAAAGTTGGTTGCAGAATGGGCTGATGCCTGCTGTGTTTAATGCTGGATCTGCATGCTAAGTGGTGAACATAGGGTGTGGGCCATGCATGATGGGTGGATTAGTGATGGAATGGCAGGTGGGAATTGCATGATGGACAGTGGGTGATAATGGTGAGCCTCATGATAAACAACCCAAATTGGACGGCATGTACTTTGGTTGGGATGACATGATGGATGGTGCACATAAATGTGTTTCATGAGACAGAGAATTCACATTGGAGGTGGAAGTGTGGAACTTCCTTGATTCATGGTTCCTTACTGTGATGGACCTCACAATATAGAAGAAAAAAGATTAACCAACAATTCTCTCAATGTTCTGAGAAGAAGCCATTTTAATGGTACCTTTGTTTTCACTGCATCGGTAATGGCTTAGATCCAAAAAAATGTTCTCCCTGCTCCTACACCTCTTTGAACATTTTTATCACTTACAATAAGCTTGGATATGATTCCCATGGCAAATTGAGTGTTGATATGATTTCCTTGTTTGGATTGTACTAAATTGGTTGCATTTCTGAAGGTGGGATTCAGAATCTACTACATGAAATTGTAGTTGCTGCAAATTGACTTCTGTATTTTATGAAATTTTCTCATCGAAATGGATAGTCAGTTTGTACAGGAGATTTTTGCAAATGAAATAGCTAGTGGTATCATTTGGTTCACCTTTGCTTGAAATTGCAAGCACTATACTCAATTTTAAGAAAAGAGAATCACAGACAACCACATGGCATGGAAAGGGAAAGCAGACTGTATTTCTTTTATGTTTGTATGCAAACTTTCCCTAACTGCCAGACACAAAAGTTAGCCCATACTTTAATATAAATGCTGTTTTTTATGGAATGTAGTTATGTAGAGTTACGACGTCAGTTAATTGTATGTTTGATGAAGGTATGTTGGCTTGGGTGTGGATGGTTTTTGAGTAGATAAATGATGGCCCAAGAGCATAAAAGTTGAAGCAATCATCATCGCTTAAAAGCTCTAGTGTCTATGGGAAGATGCATCTTGAATGCACAAGGTATAATTTGAAATAGAAACTATGGAATTTTATTCAATGATGAAGATTTCCTTTTCTACAATGAGGCAAAAACTGCTATAGAAGCTCCCAAAGCTCTTTTACGTCTGGAACAACTAATTTTGACTCAATGTCAACCATCCACTTGGTGATTTTTGTTTTGACATTTAATCTCGACTAATTGCCTAAATCGGTAAGTTGTCTTAGGCACAGTCACTTATAGAGTTTAAAAACTGTTTGAACAATGCAAAAATTGCTGTATATATGTACCACATTACATTTTCTTTTCCAAGTAGATCCTTTTACTTTTGACAATACTGCCTTACCTACTCTCAGCAAATCTTAAATTTTTTGCGTGAATTCAATACTTTAATTTCAACTCTTTTTGATATCTTTCTCGATTTCTCCACTACATTCAGGAGGCACACAGATGGAGTTTGAAGCCAAATCAGCTAGGGATGGGGCATGGTTTGTATCTTTGGCTTTTTCTCCTGAACCTCCAATTAAATTCTCAGTCTTGGCAACAGTGTAGTTTGATCTGTTTGAAAAAGCAATGGATTAACCTTCTCAATTTTCCCTGTTGCATCAGATAGCTATTGTGCTAGTGTAGTCAACTAATGAACATGTGCTCTTTAAAGATGCATAAAGTATTATGTATTTGGGCATTTAAGCTGCTCAGGCTGAATCATTATTTCTATGAAGAATGGAAGAAATGCATGGTGCCTTAACCGAATATGCTTTATGTGTTATGAGGAGATATGCTTTTGATTTCCAGTGATTTACGGCCCTCAATTAGTTCCTTCTTCTTGAAGACATAAGAATATTAGCATTTTGAACAGCAAGATGAGTATTTTCATAATAACTTCAAGGATCTAAAGGTGTGTTTGGTTGCACCAAAAACTGTGAAGATATGACCCAAAAAATGATTTTGAAATGTCCCACCAAGTAAGTGTTTGGTTGCAAAGATAATATTACAACGTTGCCATGTACTTTGGCTATATTTGGATAGTGATAAAAGATAGAGAACCAAAAAGAAAATTTTAAAAACAATGGTAATAAGAATATAGGGCTGTTAATTATAAAGTGAATAACCACAAATCACACGATGCGGATGCACACATATGGTAATATTAGTGGAATAGAGGGCAATGATAATTATAAAGCAAATAACCACAAAACACATGGACACATGCACAATGGGCATTGCAATTTAAATTCATGAAATTTTCATCATAGTAATTTAATTCACCCTGAGCAAAGCTAATAATAGGCAAAGTGGCCATTTTTGTGCTTTTGATGTGGCCTTATCTTGATGCTTATTGCATAATAATGTTTGCAATAGCTATATTAATGTATTAATCGCTACTCTAGTGAGAGATATATCTCCTGTAAAGCCTAGAGATATTGCTAGCATCACTTAACTTATCACTAAATTGAAGATAAATTGAACAAGTGAAGAGAAAAGAATTTCTTAATGAAACTTTGGGATAGATAATGATAAATATAAATACAAATTTGAAAAGAAATGTCGCGTTAAATTCTGCACTTCACAAAGTAATGAAAATATACATGAATATTGTACATTGGTGTACATAAAAAAATTGTATATGTAAGATCTAAACTGGTACAATCCAAGGCCTACCATGTGACTTATTCTGTAGATTTGCATTAACTTGAAGTTCTACATCACATTTCACATAATGGACATGATTAATTCAGATCAGTTGATTTGGGTCCCAAATGGATTGATGGGGCCAAAATTGATCAAATATTTTCAATCCTGGGTCCCAAAGTGGGACCCATTATGTAGATCTATACTGAGTCTAATACGTACATACCTTCTATGGAATAGATCTGATCAATTTGGGTTCAATCAGGCAATTTGGGATTTCCCCTGAATTAACCCTGCATGCCTAAATTGATCAACTTGGTGTGATGCAGTGCTAAAAATGGAATCCATTTAGTAGGCATACACTAAGTGTAACGTGCACGTCATATTTCATGCAATCAATCTGACAAAAACTCAGAATTTATCACATTGAATAGATATTATTTCATTTCAGTGATTCTTAAGTGTCACTAATTTATTAAGGCTGAACAAAACTCAAAAGAAAAAAAAAAGTTTTGAATTGTAATATTGTGAATCAAAGCATTAATTGTAGAATTTTAAACCAATTAATTGTAATATTTATTTCAAAGTGTATTCAAAGTGGGGTTGAAATTATTTTACATAAGATTTGTGCAAAGCATAAATCGTAAATTGTAGATCTTAGGATTTTGAAAATGGTGCTTCTAAAATAAAAGAATGAAAGGTAGCTAAAGGGTTCTGTTCTAAGGGTTCTATATACATGGTTGAAGGTTTGCAGTGTCGATTGTGGTCATTGTAAGCTGAAATCTAGTTCCCTTGTTTCGCAAGGATTTTTTTCATTCGAAACTTGGCATCTTGTTCTCTACTTTACCTGCTTGTTTCTGTTAAAATAAAGTTCCCATAAGATTCATTGACTTCAATTACTCAATTATTTTGTACAACTAAAGCTTCTTTTTGCCTTTCATTGTGTTCAGGTATGATGTTTCAACCTTCATTTCTCATCGGATGTTTGAGACAAGTGATCCGGTAATTCTCCATTATTATTTTTAAGAAAGTGAATCAGAGGCTTTTCCCACAGAGGCTATTAAACATGATATTTGTGTGAAATAATTGGATTGGTGGAAACATACGGGCTTCAAATTGAAACATTCCTTACTGTTAGTGACTTAAAAGAACCAAAGCAACAAGCCCAAACACCTGATCTTAACATTTAGTTTTTTAATAGCAGAAAAAGTGTAAATTTTGAGTTATGCCACCATAAACTACCCCTGTAGAAAGAAATTTATCCAAAGATGAGGTTAGATTAACTGATGGCATGAAAGGACTCTTAAGATCATCAAATAGAAGTATTTTTAAGAACTTGACTGATTTCAAATGATTTTAATATGAATATCCGGCACTATGCATTTCAAATGACTAATCGATTGATGCATTATTGCTTCACTTGAATACAAATTCCAAGCATCTTACTTTTCACGTATGTTCAACAATCTAACAGCTTTTCGTGGTTTTCTAGAATGTGGCGGGACATGCTTTTTCCTTATTTGTTGAATTGACACATACCATTTTATATTAATAGAAAGCCTCAACATATTTCATAAATTTCAGGAAGTTAGGGTTCGGTTTGCTGGATTTAGTGCAGAGGAAGATGAATGGATTAATGTGCGCAAGTGTGTGAGACAGCGGTCGCTTCCATGTGAAGCCACAGAATGTGCAGCTGTAGTTCCTGGGGACCTTATTCTCTGTTTTCAGGTTCTGTCAGTCATATATACATTTTACTTTTAAGATAGCATTTATAACATGTTTAAGCAAGAGATTTATTGTTTGATGTGAAAATATTCAGGAAGGTAAAGAGCAAGCATTATACTTTGATGCTCATGTCCTTGATGCACAACGACGAAGGCATGATGTAAGGGGTTGTCGCTGTAGGTTTCTAGTTCGTTACGACCATGACCAGTCAGAGGTGCCCATCTTGGCCACTTCTATTTATTTATTTTCATTTCCATCTTGAAAACTGCCCATGGATCGCATTGAATGTATATTGCTGAATATTCGTATACAATTCATATACAATTCTCTCTCTCTCTCTCTCTCTCTCTCTCTCTCTCTCTCTCTCTCTCTCTCTCTCTCTCTCTCTCTCTGTTGGTTGGGAAAAAAAATACCATATAGGAAATGTTCAAGTCCATTGATGACTCATTTAGAGTGGTTAATCAATATTTATTTTGTTTTCTATATGCTGTAGGAAATAGTTCCTCTGAGGAAAATATGTCGCCGGCCTGAGACTGACTATCGATTGCAAGGACTAAATGCCTCCAAGGATTCAGCATCTGTCCCTTTGGTTAACTCTTCCAGTGATACAAATTCAACCGCTTTGAAGACCCGAAGGAACCGGAAAGCAGAAGGGGCTACAATGGTTGTTGATCCAGGAACTACAGTTGCTACTGCAAATGAATCTCAAAGTATGGAAACGACGGTGAAGGGTGAGAATAACAAGGCGGCGGCAGATACTAGCACCAGCAATGCTGCATACTCCATTGTCAGTGGTGAGAATGTGCAAGGAACATAGTAAAGGTCATTAATTGCTTGACATTTATTCACTTTTGAGTGATGTTTTCGAGTTCAATATCCAAACTGTATACTCGAGAGGAGGAGAGCACATCATTTTAGTGAAAGTCTGAATTGCTCGAGCCCATCTTACATCATCTTCCTATTCATTTAGCAATTGCTAAGGATAAGGATAATTACTATAGTAACAATAATAATGAAAGATTCCAATTTAGTAAAATAGAACAACAAAAGAATGGGTGGGAAACACTGCGTAACAATTAAGCAAAAGCGACTGCAATGGGTTCGTGATGGTAGCTACCGCTGCTGAAGTGAATAAAGCTTGAAATTTCGATTTCCTTGAAATAATATTTTTTTTTTGACTTTAATTTAGTGTCAATAGTTTTGATTTATCTCATAGCTTATAAATCCTTGCCCCAGCAAGAGGAGACCCAAACAGCTATCAAAGTTGATAATCCAAATTCAGGAGTTCCATCTCATGGTGCCTCACCCCAATGTCAGTCCTATTGACGCCACAACATTGGATAATTTCATCTTCTACTCAATCGGTGTAAAGCAAAGTTGGGCTATTAGGACTTAGTTTGGGGGGGGTGGCGCACGCTCAATGGCGCTGTTATATCCCTTCATTGGGGGTTTGCTGTGGTTTCTCGAACTAATAATTTTGTTTTATTTTAGTTATTATTATTATTTTTATATACATGAATGCCCGGTTATTACATGCACCACGAAAGGGTGCAACCCGAAGAACCAGAACTTAAAACGGTTCGGGTTTGTATTTTACTGATTTGGATTGTGGAAAATCGGGTTCGACCCGAATCAAATCGCAAAATGGTTTGGGTTGGGTTGAGGGGTAATCAAAACCCCAACCGAATCATCCTATCTCAAACAACTCGGAAAGTAGAAGTACATACATATATCGTGCCATTACTATATATATAATTAAAAAATAAATAATATAATTTTGTATTAGCTACAATATAGAGCAATAAAAGATAAGATGTATTTTCTAGATTGCTGTAACATAGAAGGTAACAGATATATCCGGAAAAAACATGATCTATAAATTTCTTACCCAAACCATCAAAGGCAAAATCAAAAAGAATAATTCGTGCCTAGTTATCCTGCCTAGCCTTACGTTTGGCCATTGCTTCTTGTCATGGGTCTCATGTGTTGAGCCGATTTTCGTTGGCCAGCCACAAGGATATGAGGTTATCAAATTCGCCAATTCCAAGAGAACAATCCTTTTTCCACATTTTTCCCATCTTAGGCATTCGATTTTTTTTTTCCCCAAAAATTTCAGCTATTCAATTGTACCTGTCTCTTTCTAATGGTCCACACACCAACATCTGCCTCTTCAATTTGCCTTCTTGGCACTATGAATGGTTTCACTGCTCCATACTCAGGTACAAATATCCATCTGCGTCTGCCCTCCCCTCTCAGTGGAATCCGTTGGCGTGTCCACATATGGGCGGTCCAACGAAAACAAGCATGCCTAACTACAATTCCAATCTTGGAGAAATGGCCTAAAAATTGATCGAAGCGGGAGCTCAAAAGTCATATATTAGTACGTAGAAGCGAAAAGACATATCGGCTCATATCAAACCAATCTACACGCACCAAAGCCACGGTTGAGACAAGTTCAAAACTCCCCCCACTTTTTTTTTTTTTTTTTCCATCACTAGGCTGCTTCTCATTCTCCATATGAGTCACGATTCATTTAATGTTTTGGGTTAGAGAGTAGCTTTCAGCCAACTAATCAGAAAATATACTAATCATCTTTTGCTCTTATCGTTGACTTGTGAATTGATGAGGGAACACCTTGTGCAACAAGAATGCTAACAGAGCTATGGAAGGGGCCACTCCGATGGCGAAGTTAACCAGGACTTTTATGAAGAGGAGAGGCTACAGGACCCATCTCGCCCCTGCCCTCAATAATGTGCATTTATAGGCTGTTGTTGACTTATTAACAGCCATGCATCCGTCCTTGTTTCATTGAATACACATCTTACCCACGATCAATCCTCCCAACTGAGGCTTGTTCAATAAAGCGAAAAGGAAACTAAGGGCAAACGAACGAAATTGCAAGAACGTCTGTCCCCTCGGACGGAGGGTCTGAGCAAAATCCTAAATTCTAATCCCCAAAAGATGTCCCCCAGTTTTCACGCCCCGTCATTCCACTTTCCCCCAACTGGGGTAAATGCCGCTGTCCATAACTACCTCACTTAACTTCTTCTTGAGTTAGATTTCATTAAGCTAATTACAAATACATTATATCATCTTCCTCCTAACAAAGTAAATAAAGCAAAATAAAAGAGGGCCATTTATAATACGTAAGGTTGAGTTTGCATGAGTACTGCTGTGCCAACGATTTGTGTTACAAGATGAGAATTTCTTCATCCAGGATTGTATTAAGGCTCTCGAAACTTTGAAATTAGAAAATTTTCAATACATGATGTCTTTGTTGATGAGCCCTGCCAGATGTAGAATTCTTACAACGAGACGCAGTCAATATGATTTTGGACCCACTACCGTCACGCGGCAGTTGTGGCTGAATCTTTAGTACCGCCGCAACAATTCGGAAGCAGTAGATAATTTTTCAGTTGGATAGACGTCACTTCCCAACGATCACCTAACAACCAATTTAATGCTGCATCTATCTCTTCCTCTCCAGATACTGACCGCTTGTCAGCCCAACCAATCATCGCTGCTCAAAATCCCAGTTCCGCATGGATAACAGAATGGTTCAAGGGTGGGTCTGCACCCAAGTCTCACAGTAACATGCAATCACAAAACACAATAAGGATTATTATATATGTATATGTTATGATCATCCTATCTCAAGTTATTCTTAAATTCAGTGCCTTTGTGATTTCTTTTTTAATTTCTCTTTTCGGCATCTCATCTATGATTATAGGCCATATAAAATCTTTCTTGCAATGTCACTTGTATGCCGCCGGCTACACAATTGTTTTTACTGACACCAATACGATAGCAGCACCTGTGGTCCTGTAGGCATGGAATAAAAAGTGTCTGAGCATCAGCCATGAGATAGATATTCACGTCCGAAAAATCAGACACTTATGTATGGTGGATAACTCACCACGTGCATCAAATTTGGAAAATTTTGGAATTTTCTAAATTTGATTTTTCAAAATTAGACCATATTTATAACTACATCGATATAAAATATAAAAGGAGTAAAAGCAAAGTGATGAAAAGTTTAGTTTTCACGTAGAAGTGTTGTGCCAAATCTCACCTTGGTAAATTTTCACCTTTGCAGCGGGCCAAGACGCACACATCTAAGAGAATCGAAACTCCCTTTTAATTTGCCTTCTTATATAAGCTTCCAACTAGCCGTTGCATTCCCACGTTGTGCGGATACGGCTCCCAACCATAAACTTCTAGCTGGCCGTTGCATGCCCATGTTATGCTGCTTACCCAAGTCATGTGGGAGTGGGAGCTCCAACTATAAGCTTCAAACTAACCATTGCATTCCCACGTTGTGCGAATACCAAGTCATGTGGGAGTGGAAGCGATCGGCTTATGCAAGTTGCATCACTTTCAAACATTCTGTGTTCTCTTATGGCTTGTCTAAGAAAGAAAAAGAATGACTAATTTGCAAAAGATAACATCTTATGTAATTCTAAGGGACTAATTTGCAAAAGAAAGAAATCTTGTGTAATTCCGAGTGATTAATTTTGCAAAGGAAGAAATCTTGTATAATTTTATCCGAGTGTATAGTATATAATTGCCTAAGGACAACGACTTTGTAATGTACTTTTTGCAAATTGAGTATTTGTATTTCAATTTATTTAATTTATTTTCTCTTGTTGCCCTTTCTTCTCGATTTCTACCTCAACAAATTTTAGGCAATTATTTCATTATGGATAGAATGCCTTAGTCATTATCTAATATTTATCTCGTGAAACCTAAAATACCAAAGTTGAACAATTATAATGGTATCTATTTTAAAAGACGACAGTAACAACTTCATCTCTGCTTTACTTAAATTGGGGTCTTATATTCTCACACTCCAAAACATAAAGAAAGGGATGACAAGATTCTACAAGAATGCTACATATGGATGAAGTAAGAACTTGATAAATACATCTATAGAGGACATGTCATGGACTCCATCTTAGATATGCTTGTTAACATTTACCAAAACATTGTGGCGACTAAAGAAATTTGACATACACTTCAATTTAAATTTAATACTGAAGAAGCTAGGATTAAGAAATTTCTTGTAAGTCAATTTTTAGATTATTTTATGGATAATAATAAACTGATCCTTTATCATATTTATGAGATTCAGTATATCATCAATTAGTTAAAAAATGATGATAGTAAGATGTATGGGTCTCTTATAGGTGATTCTATTTTTTAAAAATTGCCTTCTAGTTGGGATCACCACCCTAAGAATTGGAAGCAAATGCAAAAAAAAAAAAAAAAAAAAAAAACTTTAGATTATCTTGCTTTGATTCTTAGTATTGAATAAGCTTTTAGACTAATAGACAAGAAAGAACAACAAGATCGATCTAAAGCTTATGTGTTAGAGAGACAAGAAAAGGTGACAGTTAATTAAAATGTTTAACTTGAATACTAACAAAAATTCAATTAAGAAGCGTAAAAGACCTTGTTTTTATTGCAAAAGATGAATTACTTGAAAAGAGAATGTAGACTTTTAAAAAAAAGTATAATCCTCATTCAAGATCCAGTAATAAAAAAAGGTTTCCAGACACGTGGTTGAAGATAATTTTGTTATTATGATTGTTGAGGATTTTTTTATAAGTGATGACCAAAGTTGGTGGCTTGATTATGAAACTACTAGGCATGTATGTAAAGATAGAAGCTAGTTTAAAAGTGATGAAAATAAAATAAATGAAAATAATCTTTTTATGAGTAATTTATCTACTACTAAAACTTAGTAACAATTGTCTTAAGGTTAACTTTTAACAAATCTCTCCCTTTCATTAACGTACTTTGTACACTAAAAATTTCACAAAAATCTTATCTCACCTAGTCTTTTTAATAAATATGGGCTCCAATTGGTATTTTAGTTAGATCAATTTATTATTTTCAAGAGGAGTATATTTGTTAGCAAATGATATATTGTAGAATGACATATTTAAGATGAATGTAAATATTGAAGCTAATTCTTCAGCATATATTGTTGAATTGTTTTATCATTGGAATGCATCCCTTGAGATATTTGGGGGAAAGGGTATTTTGACATCGAGGCTTGCATGCAAACCTAATGGCAGCTTGATGGAGATGTCCAATTTCCATATATCGCATGTGCTTTTCATGAGTTTCCCAACGCCTAGAATCTTTTAGAGACAATCTTTTCTTTGCAACGTCACAAAATTATGGAGACTTGCTTCATAGAAGACTTTACAGTGGTTGGATCTTTCGACGATTTTTAGAATCAGTAAACGTAAGGAGTTAGATTTTAATATTGAACAAATGGCTGTTCATATATGAGTACCTTTGGAAGCTCAAACATATGTTCTCTGACTAGTTTCTTCGTTTGATTCTCTTGTCTCGAATTGTTGGATGTCCTATCTCCTTGCCAATGCAAACTCTGTCCGACTCTGAAAATATCAGACTCTTAAGTAGACAGATGTGTGGACTTCTAAACTGAGTTTTCAATCGACTTGGTCTTCAGGGTCCCCTTCATCTTCGAATCTAGAAGAGAGTTGAGAAGTGGCAGCCCCACTTGATCAGCTATAGAAAAAATTGGGGGAAAAAAATTACACGCAAATCCACAGTGGCATTCCTCTTAGTGGCCTGTGCAATCTTACATAGGATTATCTGTTTTGGATACATGTTAAAAAAACAGATGGAAACGGTTTACACTCCCCTTTATAATTTTTTTCCAATTAAATTAATCTGAATAATTAGTAAGCATACGTATTTTCTCATAATTATCCCTTCTTGTTTAGTTATTATCTCTATATTTTCCCTTTAAAGAAGTTGAGATGATAAAGAAGTTGAGAAACGGTTTATCCGCAGTTGGATTAAGATGAGGGTCGCACATGGCGCAAAGGCATTTTGGGGAAAAAAAAAAAAAATTCATATCATCGAATCAGATCAAATACTATGTAACTTGCTCTTAAACCCAATTACAATATTAAATCCTATCAAATCTTGGCAAAGCTCCGTACTAGCATCCATTAAACCCGTCAACCGATGTAAACCTGCCACAATTAAAGCCCATCACATCCTATCAAAGCAAATTAAAATTCCGTACTTAAAAGTCTCACGACTCATCAATCTTTACTAGCATTATTTGATCAATCTTTATTAGCATTTGATCAAAGGTGATCTTAAAATAAATTCTTTTTTGATTGCTATTTCGCTTTCATGAAAATAACCAAAATATTAAATAAAACTTAATTTATTCATGTTTTAAAAAAATTACCAAAGAACTTAACAAAACTCGATAAAGCTAATCATATTTTTTAAAAAAATTAATCAAAACACTAAACAAAACTCAGTCAAGCTTATTGCATTTTAAAAAATAAAATAAAATACCAAACAAAACTCGTTTAGTTGCATTTAAAAAAATCTTAAAACCAAAATGTTAAACAAAAAAAGGCCAATTGCATTTAAAATTTTTAACCAAAATATTGAATAAAACTCTGCTTATTTGGTGTTTAAATTTTATTTTTTACCAAAATAACTAATAAAACTCAGCCAAGCCAGTTGCGTTTTAATTTTTTTAATCAAAACACTAAAAAAATATATATTAAATTTAATTTTAAAATACTCTTAATAGTTTAAAATATGAATAGTTATTATGTCTAAAAAAATTAATAAAATTTAGCCAAGCTAGTTGCATTTTAATAAAATAGGAATTAGGGACATCTGAGCTTTAAAATTAATAAAAAGTATAAAAAAACTATTTCTGAACTTTAACTTTTTTATAATAAAATGTATATCAGAAATAATTTTTTTAATGACAAAACTATTTTATTCACTTGGCTAGGCCAGTTATGTTTTAAAAAAAAAATACCAAAACACCCCAAAAAACTTAACCAGGCCAGCTGCGTTTAAAAAAAAATTAACCAAAATACCAAACAAAATTGAACCAACCTGGTTAATTTTTGTTTAGTATTTTGGTTATTTTTTTTTAAAAAAATGCAATTGATTTGGCCGAGTTTTATTAGGTATTTTGGTAATTTTTTTAAAAAACCTAACAAGTCGAGTTTTGATTACTTTTTAAAAAAATGCAACTAGCCTTATTTTGTTTGGTATTTTGATTTTAATTTTTTGTTAAATGTAATTATTTGAGTTTTGTTTGGTATTTTAGTTAATTTTTTAAAATATAATTAGACTAGTCGAGTTTTGTTTAGTATTTTGGTTAATTTTTTTAAAACACAATTGTCTTAGTCGAGCTTTATTAGGTGTTTGGGTATTTTTTTAAAACATGAACAAACTCATTTTTGTTTAGTGTTTTGATTAATTTTTTTTTAAATGCAACAGGCTAGACTAATCGTATTTAAAAAAGAAAAGAAACAAAACATTGAACAAAACTTGGCCAGGCTAGTTGCATTTAAAAAAATTAACTATAACATCAAACAAAACTTTGCTAATTATATTTTTTAAAAAATTAATCAAAAAATCAAACGAAACTTGATTAATTGCTTTTAGAAAACAAAAATTTAACCAAAATATTGAAAAAACTCGTCTAGTTTGGTATTTAACATTTTTCTAACCAAAGCATCTAACAAAACTCGATAAAGCTAATTGCATTTAAAAAAAATAACTAAAATATTAAACAAAATTTGGCTTGTTCATTATTTTAATTTTTTTGTTTACTAAAACAACTAAAAAATCTTAACCAAGGTAGTTGCGTTTTAAGAAAATTTTAAGTAAAATACTAAATAAAACTAAGCTTGTTCAGTGTTAATTTTTTTTACCAAAACATTTAACAAAACGTGGCTAAGCCTATTTTTTTCTTAGAAAAAAATTAACCAAAACACCCAACAAAACTTAGCCAAGCTAGTTACATTTAAAAAAAATTAACTAAAATACCCATAAAAACTTGGCCAACTGTGTTTAAAATATCATTTGAATTTTCTCTTTTTTTTAATCCAACAATGCTTTTATTATGAATATCTGCAATTTGCATAATTTCTAAATTTTCTCATGTGTTGTATCCTTAATACTGTTAAAATAAGTTCTTTAATCTCAACAAAAGAGTTCTATATGTTGAAAAGGTTGTTAGTATATTCCAAGGATGTTTACTAATTTTCTAAGATGTAGCTTTTAACATAAAATATTTTCACAAACTTAAAAAATATTACTTAAAAACATGTGCTTACCAAAGGATATTTATGGAAGCAGAGTTGGTATTGAATGTCAAAAAGGACCACCGATATTCATATCTTATGTCTCACGAGAATATTAAAGTGCACAGGGGTTGGAAATCCTGTTTTCCAAAAACTGGTCCGGCTTGCAAACAGGAAGTCGTGTCAAAATTTGATTGGTGACATCTGTAAGTCACTGGTGAGGTGCATAGGTGATCCGGACTCGTTCTTTTCATGACTTTATCAGTGCTTAATTATCTTATAAATGCACATTAATCACACCGCATGCAAGTGTGCTGGAGATTGTGGGCGATGCAGGCCTGTGAATTTAATGCGTACACATGAGTTGATTGTAGGTAGTTTACAATCACAACAACATCAAGAGGGCTTCTGCTCCAATGGAATGAAACCATTTCAGCGAGCTGTGCTGCAGCGATAGCATAGCTCTTGCTATATAGCTAACTCCTTCAAACCACCCACTCACTTTACTATCAGGGGATCTGTCCTAGCAACATTCCTATTCTTGTTTGTGATGGAATACATTCACACTCGAAGTGGGAGCCTGTCATCCTCGACGAGGAAAGTTGGGGGACTCATGGTTTGAGCCTAACGTCGACCAAATGGTGTCCAAGGTCGTAAACGATGGAAATGGCAGCTGCCATTGGCTGCTGAGGGGAGGTCGACCGCCTCCCCTGAACAAACTATCTTCGCGTGAAATGGCCACCCTTAGAGCTATTTGCGACACGCTTTTGCAGTCCATCGACGTGTCTGCCTTCAGTGAAGAAGAATCACTGCAAACATTCTACGGCACTTGTTCATCCATGATTGGAACTCCTGAGCATGTAAGAATAAAATCCAACTACTAACTTTCATTTCATTTAAAATTTCTACCTTACTTACATAGGAAGAGTTAGTTTCTCTCTCTTTTCTGCAAAACAAACTCTTATCCGTAGA
>JAYJMB010032700.1:0-35514 GCA_036873735.1 Pouteria campechiana
CATGTGTATCTCAGGTCTATGCAATAATAAGCACTATCCTTATCATATAATATCCCCACACAATTGTGATTTACCATGCCCTCTTTTTTCCTTTTAAAACCTCCAAGAAATGTCACAATAAGTACCCCCCCCCCCCCCAAAAAAAAAAACCACCCAAAACAACAAAAAAAAAATATATACTATTACTACACTGGCGTCGTGGCGCTGCCTTTAGGCATCGCGACACCCGTTTCACTATCCACCAGCCAAGTGTAAAATTAGAATGGCTTCACAGCTCCCAAATGACTGCCCATTTTTTGTATTTTTTATTTCTTCACATGGGTTTTCTTTCAACCATCCAAATTCTGTGCTCACTTTTATACTTTTGCTTTCTTAACATTCAACCCTCAAATATTCTCATATATCACATCAAAACATTCTTATATCTCACATGACTTAAGCATGCTCATTATAACTCATACACCATGTGCATTACAATTCATAATGCAGAATGACATGCCATGCAACATAATGTCAGAACAATTTAACTAAACACACCCATGTCTTGTCATATTCTCATTCATCACATGATTCAATCATGCTATCATGACTCATGGACAAAGGCCATGAAATGTAACATTCAAACAATCCAATTGAACATATATGGAAGAATCCAAATTTTACAATAACACATGAAAATATATGATTCCATCATGAATCACTGAAACAAACACAGCTAAATTTGGTTTTCAAAACTAACTCATAAAAATACATAGGTTCATCATTTCAAATCAAGATATGAAATCAAGATACAAGGTAAGAAACACATTCAAACTCGGTGCCCGTATAGAAAAGTCATAGGATACACACTATCCCCATCCTTTTCCACATCCATGCATGTCATCAAAGAAACCTACTTACCTCTATAAAGTCACACCTACTCTTTGCTCTCAAATTCCATAGCTCAATTTTGCTTTAAGGTGAAGTGAAGCCTACACAAATGACATGCAACCCAATTAAAATTCACCTACAAGATCTTAACCCAATTTCATAACTAAGGGCAATTCATCATATCCTTGTTAGGTTATTGTAACACTCGAGGCATTAGCAATAAATGGAAGAAATTGTTTTAAAAGAAAACACTTGCAAATGATTTGATTTTAAGTTATTTGGGGCATAATTTCTATGCATTAGATGTTAATATTGTGTGGAAGTATTATGATTAAAATTGTATGAAAAAGATTGGGAAAGAAGAGTTGAAAAAGGTGAAAAATTCAAGAAAGAAAAGTGAGCCAAGAAATTAGTGTCGACAGCGCCAGAATGGGCATTGCAGCACTGGTTGGTGGCAGAGGCGGTGGCAGCTGCAGCGAGGCTGGCTCTAGTGGCCCCGGTCGGTGATAAAAGTGAGTCGGCCAACTTTTTGACCATTTTTGTCCCATTTTTGTCAGGATTATTATATATGATTTTGATTATAATAAAACTTGTATTAAGATAAAATAATATATATGCTTAAATCCTTAACAATCATATGCATAATTATGATGATGATAAACGATAATTGATATGTTATATAATCATAAATGTTTAATTATGCAAGAATACATCTTTTACTTTATAGTGGACTTAACCTTGTTAATCATTCATTAATGTATTAATTTGTTGAATCACATTTTGCACTATACTTTATTAAGATATCATATTAAGTGCCTAGATGAAAATGAATGATGTCCTTACTCACAACATATGCAAATTACAAGGACAAATATATTTTGTTAAAATGATATTCAGAGCTAACAACGTAGCAATTGCAGAAAACTTTGAAATGTAGGATCACAATTGTCTACAATTATCTGCTATATTTCAAAAAGATTAAAATGATGAAGATCACAAAAGAAGAAGAGGAAGAAAACGATTTAAACATGAGCTACAACAAGCTTGCTTTGTCTGATAAAATCCAAAGAGAAAACTTCCACAAAAAATGCAAATGACAAAAGTGGTTAAAGAGGAAACCATGGTTAGGGAGCATAAAGTTATTCAAAAAATTTGAACTATCGACATTAACTAGAAAATGTTTGTCTAAGATAAAGTAAGAAGAAGTAATTCCATCAAGCACTTACATAAATTAAGAAACAAGGAATAGCCGCCTAGATAATCATGCCCTAACCAATAAAGTTAGAAGAATGGATTTGTTTAAGGATAAAAAGGTAAGATAAAGGGACAAAGGAGTATAAATTTAGCTAAGCCAAGATAGATAAATCAAGAATGAAGAAAGTAAGAAGTTGTAGAGATGAACTCCATCTGCTGCTCAAAAAATGCGAAACAAATGTGGCACTCAACTTCGTCTGAGGGATTAAATTCATATGTTACTTACTATAAACAAAGTGATAGCTAGAGGCTGCAAAGTAAGGATAGTTGAAGCTGCACAAATAAAGTAGTTGTTCGAATAAAGGAACTTCAATGCACAGTCACATTCATCTACAACATACTACAGACAAACCTATAGATGAAGTGTAGGGTAAGTTATCTAAGACAAAGTAAAGCATAGTTCATTTATCACTTACATTAGATAAATATTATACTTCATTTGTTCAAACTAGACAAAGTAGAATTCTATCTACCAATTCGACTTCATTTGTGCCATCCAAAATTCATTTGTTATGTATAACACATAAAGCACATTCATGAAGGATCGACTAATAAACAAATCTCCTGGAGGAATTGGTGCAAACAAAGTAGAGTTTGTCTATTAATTAGTTTGACTTCATCTATGGTGCTAGAGTTCATCTATTAATTACAACAAACAAATTTCACTCATGAAGGATCGACTAACAGACAAACTAATGGGAGAATTTTTCTGTAACTTATGATAAACATATGTAGATAAAAAGAGGTCATGACTTGTCAGAGGAAAATTGATTTATGTAACTTGAATCTGAATGGCTACTACAACTGTGCTTTCATTATTTAGACCTATTTTAGTCACCATATCCGGTAATAAGCAGTGCTGTAAGTTTTCTAACTGTATCAAGTCAAATTGAGAAATGACATTTCAACAATAGCTTATCCTCCTCTCTGTTAAAGAACGAAGATGTGGCAGCTAGAGACAAATCAAAAAGGCATGAACTCTAATGATAGAAATCTCAATGGTCTTATTCATTCATTGCTGCTCTCGATTCTGTATCAGTAGAACCCATCTTCTCCAATGGTCAAAAGTTTAAAGAAGCTATTTAAGTAGAAAAGGTCGAATAATTCAAAGTTGGTGAAGGAATACTTTACAAGTGAGCTTAACCTTATGCAAATCCTTCCACCCATGGCAAAGAGCTTAAACCGTCATATATCTTTTATGAGCTTCAATTTACATATCCTTATGGCCATTGAGTTTACATTTTTGAAAGATCTCTTTGTATTACTAGAGCTGTAAAAGATCTAATCTTCCCCTATGCTTAAATGTGTATTAGTTTTTGGTTAAACTAAAAACTAGTGAGTTTGTGGTGAGCTCAAGAAAACCACATTGTATGAGTTGTTAGTGAGCTTTGGAAAACCAACAAGTTTGCTGGTGATCTTCAAAACCAATGCGTTTCCTGTTGAGCTCGTGAAAACCAGAAGAGTGCTGTAAGCACAATGTTTATGCCCCTTCGAGCTAGAATCTAAAAGAGTTTTGAGAACATTATTTAGGCCCCCTAGAGCTGGAATCTAAAAGAGTGCTGGGAGCACTTTTCTATTTCCATAATATGGGATATAGTGAAACCTAAGGCACAATGAGTGTGTGCTCTTAGAAGAGTGGATGTAGGGACGGCATTCCAAAACCACTATAAAAATTATGTTATTTGTGTGTGCGTGTGTTTATTTATTTACTTTATCATTCATGCACTTTACTATTTTATATTATACCACCACATAATCACGAAAAGAGGGAAATGTTTCAGTAGGGGTTAAGCAATGAATTTCTCTATACCTAATTCACCCTTCCCCTCTTGGGTTAAGCCATACTATGGGACTCTATAGTTTTCAACCTGGTTCATTCTGTTCTTTATTTTTCTTTTTCCCTAGCCTCGTTATGCATGATTTTTAGCCAATTTACCTAGGAAGTCATCTTGCCTAACTATCTAATCTAGTGATCATTTGTTTGAACTCAATTTTCACCCATTTGAACTATGGAAAATGGAAGAAAAATTAGACTTCCACCAAATGGAAGGGGTTGTGTGGAGCTTGGAGCTTGGTCCTTTATTTGGGAAGTATGACTAGGCTTGAAAGCAAAGGTAAACTCAATTTCCTAAACGAATTCCACATTTTCAATTTCTAGGGTTTGGAACCTAACTTGTAAATAGTGTATTTTTAGGATTCAAATGATGTATTTTGTTATAAATTCATGGGACAATGGTTTAATAGAATAAATATAATGATTTGGCATGAGAAATTATGAATTTTGTTAAACTAGGATTTTATAAATAGTGGAATTTGGGCTTTCATGATTTATGTTGTATTAATCATGGGAAAATGATTAATTGCATGATTATATTGTTTCAAAACTTGTATGGGATGATTTGTACTAGTGAAATTGGATTTTTTATTATGAACTGATTAGGGTTAAAGAGTTTTTTGTATATGGTCTATGTGAGCCATGAATTGATTAAATTAAAAGTTTAATCAAGTTATTTTAAAGATGTTAATATGATAATCACGTGTATGTAAAGTGAATATTGTATGAAATGAAGATTTTAGTGATGCTATGTTGAGAAGCACTCAGTTAAATAGTGTTTATCACATTTTTGATAAAATTACTTTGAGGAGGAGAGTGGTGTAAATGACTAATCAAAATGTAGGCTGTGAATGACTATGAAAGGGGTGTTAACATTGTCTTGTAAATGAATAGGATTGTTGCTCCATACAGGTTTATCTGATAAGGATGAAAAAGGCATAGAGCTAAAGGCCTAAGGTAAGTAGGCGTCCTCTGTTTTATTTGAATGAATGGATGGGGATAGTGGGTGTCCCATGTTTTTTCCATGCATGTGTATTTTGGATGAGGTATTGTAGATATCCCATGATAATTTAAGAATAAGGTTTATTATGTATCCTAATTATTGAATATTAGGGATAAGAAATATACCCTGATTATGTTGACATGCATTTGTTGAGCATGAGTAGACCGATAGGGAATAGTGTGTATTCCCTAGTTGTGATAGACATATGATTATTAGGGATAGAAAATATCTTGTATTTTATGAATATTAGTTTTATTCTTATGTATGGATGTCTAAATGAAAGGGATAAGAACTATCCAATACTGTGTATAAATTGATAAGTATGATAGCAATGAATATTGAATTGGAAGGGAATAGTAGAAATTACCTTATGTTGTATCTATTGATGTATGTACTAAGATGGGGACATAGAGTAATGGAATGGGAAGCATTCCTTATTGGCATAGATATTGTGTAAGATGCTGAGATGGCATCATTATCGTAAATTGGTATGGATGGAATGTGAATCATTCCATAAGTTGTACATGGTGCCCAAATGGCATGGTTGTAAGGTTATGCTTGTATAGCATAGTGTTGATTTCTAGTGTCTGCATGGCACCTAGTCTTGCATGATGAGCCCAAAGTGGCTAAAAGGTGAGGTGTTCGGTAGACACACTTATGATTATGTTTGTATATGCCTGAAGGGAATAAAACATTGTAGTGAGTTTAGGAGCACTTGAGCATCCTGTATTTATATTCATGTTGTGGTAATTTGTATTCATGTTTTGGATGAGAACATGTGATTGTTGATTTATTATTATTTTATATTTTTGCTTACTTATTGAGTTGCCTGGACTCACACCTTCTTATTCTATATTTTTAGCTAACAAATAAAGAATTCTAACTATGGGTTGGAATTGGAGAGCAGGAGTTGAAGATATTTTATTATGGTATGATGTATAGGGATTGTAATCCCATAATCTATTTGTACAATTTTAATTAAGAGTTTAATATGATGTATAATGTGTGGTATAATGATAAGCATTAGGCATGTCAAATTCGTTTAAGTATGATATTATAAATGAATTTGTATTAATCCAAGGAAAGGTATTGCCATCATGATACGGTTTCAATTTTGGGCAGAGCTGTGAGTATGGGTGTGGGTGTAAATTTGTCATAAATGTTATTGTTTAGAGATTATTTTAGTAATTATGAAAATGATTAGAATTACATTAATGTACGTATAGGTTTAAATGCTTATATTTTATGACAGACTCTGCCAAGTTTTAGGCAGGATATTTCACTTAGAATTAGGCAAATTGTGAGATTATGAGAAGATTTTCCCTAAGAAGGGGAATGATAACATCCCACATTGGCCCCTGTGTGGTGTGGTCAAAACACATAGGGTGGGGGTGCAAGGCATTACAAATGGTATTAGAGCTAGTGATTCATTTGTGTGATAAGTCCTACTCATCTGTATGAGAGCACTAAGTTTAGTGTAAAGCCCAAGGCATTGAAATATGGGAATTGTTGTGAAATATTGCTAAGGTTATGATGAATGTGAACTAATTGGGAATTTTGAAAAGTATTAAGCTATTATTTAGACATAAGTGTGGAACTATTGTTATGGAGGTTGGATATACATGTAAATGAGCTGATTAAAATGTGATTTGATCAAGTCATTTGAGAATATTATTATGCATTTTAATGTGATGTTGTTACCTTCATATGCTATGATTAATGATGGATTAAATATATGAGAAAAAAAAAGGAGAAATAGAGAAAAACCAAAGGAGCACAAGAGTATATTAAGAAAATGTTAAAATTGAAAAATAGGTCATTTGTGATCAATTTTTGACATGGATAATGGAATAATTTAAAACTTTAGTTCAACATAATAGTTGTAGATCTTGAAATTATCTATCTAACGCATCAAAAATCATCCAATTTGGATATTTAATGCTAAAGTTATGATCAATGCACCACAACTGCTTTATATGGGTGAAAATTACCAAAATTACTGAATTGAGTCACTTTAATTAAATATTTTACATATATGTGAGCTAACATAAAAGTTTTAGCCCTTAAAGTTATCCTTCCAATATCTCAAAAATCATATCATTGGGATGTCATATATAAGAGATATGCTTAAAATACCATAATGGTATCTGGTTGTTAGGTTGGCCATCCAGCAAGTGGATGCCGTGATATTAGGATTTGATGCTGCAAAATTGTATTTTGATGCCATGACACTGTATTTTGGTGTTGTGGCATCACTTCAAAAATGTGAATTTTTAACGCATCTAGCGAGAGGGATGCCGCGACATCAAAATTTGATGTCGTGACACTGAGACAAGATGCCACAACACAAGTTTTTGATGCCATAGCATCACTTCATAAAGCCAAATTTTATGCCACAGTCAGTGAGTTGATGTGGCAAAGGTTTTGGATGTCACAGCATCAGTCCGATAGTGCATCGGAGTAGCAAAATATTTGATTTTTAAAGGACTTTTTAGCCCATTTTCCTCCGTTTGCATAGTGAAAAACAGAAGTAAATAGAAGAAACACCGGATTTCCCCCAAATGGAATAAGCCACATGAAGTTTGGAGCTTGGATCCTCATTTGGAGAGGATGGCTACACTTGTAAGCACAGGTAAGCTCGATTTCCTAACCAAATTCTAAATCTTTGATTTTTTAGGGTTTTGGGAATAGTGGATTTTTGGGGTTTAAATTGATGTATATGATTATAAATTCATGGGGGGATAAGTTAATACAATGATTATTGTAATTAGGCATGAGAAATTTGTGATTTATGTGAATTAGGGTATTTAGGCATAGTGAAATTGAGGATTTCCTGATTTTTGTTGAATTATTTATGTGGTAAATGAATAATAGCATGATTATCATGTTTTAGAACTTGTATGGAATGATTTGGACTAGTGACATTGAGTTTATGATTGTGCCCTAGTTTGAGGTTAATGAAGATTCTTATAAATGAGCTATGTAAACCATGAATTGAGTAGAATTAAATCATAATTAAGTTATTTATAAATTTCTTAAATCTTAATCATGTAAGATGCTAGATAAATATGTGATAAAGAAGGTTTCTGATGATAATTATGGAGAAACCCTCATTTAACTAGTGATTATCATACATTTGGTAATTATAGCCTGAAATTGGCTATGTATAATATATTGAATACATGATTACAAATGGGATTGTTACCCTGTACAGGATGATCTGAGAAGGATGAAAAGGAATGGAGCTGGAAGAGTGTATAATGATTCACTTAAGGTAAGTAGGCGCCCACTTATTTCATTTGAATGTAGGATTGGTTCAGGATAATGAATATCCCATTTATTTGAATTCGAGCTTGTGTGTTTTGGTTAAGAATAGTGGATATCCCATATTTGTTTAAGATTAATGGTTATTTGGCTGTGACTACATAGATGTTAAGGATAACGCATATCCCTTGTATTGAAATACTTGGTGTTATGCTTGGGATGTGATTATGTGATTGTCGAGGATAGAGTGTATCCTCTAATTTTGTCATAAAATGGATTTTATATATTATATAATTATGGAGAATATTATGAATATGATATGTTAAGAATTATTGAGTGGAATAGATAGAATCATTCATTATGTTTTAATGTTGGGAAAGATTACATATGTTTTGAATGTGATATGTGATGGCCAAAATAATTGATTATTTTGAATTTTGAATTTTGATTATTTATTATTTATTATTTGTGCCTACTTACTGAGTTACCCAGACTCACGCCTTCTTGTTTAATTTTTTTTAGCTAATAGGCATTAGTGAGCAAAAGTAGAAGATCATTGTGAAGGTTCGATTAAATGTTGGGATTGGAATCTCTTTATATAGTTGTATAAAATAGATTTGTATGATTGTATTAGATTGTAAATGATGTATATTGCATTGTAATGACATGTCAAAATAATATAAAATGTATATGATGTTGAGGTAGATTGTGTTATTGCTATCATAGGATGAAACAGATTCTTGGTTGTGGGTAAGTTGGGCTAGTTGAGCTAATTATAATTTGATTGATAATTATTAGAATTTTTAGTTTTATACATGATTGGAAATGATGATTATGTTCCAGGTTTTGGATTATGATATTTACAGGGTAGACTCTGCCAAAATTTTGACAGACTATTCCCTTAATTTGGGAATTTGTAGGGGACATAGTGAAGTGTATAGGCCTCAGGACGAGGTGTGACGGACTGTGATCCAAGTACCCCCACCCTAAAAGTGGGCAAGTTGAGGTGAAAATCAAGGCAAATTACCCAGGTCACGCTTTGGAAGGCGAGGCTTGACATTTAGATTCATGATGGCAATAGTTATGAGAAAGAACCAGGAAATGACATGCCAAAGAGATTCATGAAAAAAGCTAGCTAAAGGATAAATAGGAAGGCATGAGGAATGAGCAGATGACATATGAATGATAAGTGTGAAGGGGTATGATAAGGTATAGTTGATGTAAATAGTAGTAGTCAATTGATGTGATTATGAATGGATGATATTCATATGAAATGAAAATGATAATGCTATGATAGCACAAAGTAATATCTATTTACTATGATCAGAGTAGCGCATTAAAGCATAGTGGATCCCATATGTGCACCTTACTGGTATGTTTGTTTCTTAATGTTTGTGAATGTTAAAGTGGAATGATGAAACAGTGAAATTTCATGAATTGGCATGTGAACCTTGATTGCATGAAATATTGTGAAAGAATTGATTGATCGTAATGTGTTGTAGCATTGGTCCCAGATGTGTATCTGGGTGAATGGCTTAGCTTATGTATATGTTTTGCTGAGTTATTTAGGAATGAATAAATTGTGCAATCAGTTGCATATCATGAATTTTGATTATTGTATGATGAATGATATAGATACAATATGTGATTTCAAATGATATATAATGAAAGGCTTTGGCATATCATATTAAATTATTTAAGATATTGTAATAGAATGGTATGATTCTAGTGAAATGTATTGCCATCATCATTCGGTTTTGATCTTAGGCCCACAACTATGGGTGAAAGGGCAGATGTGGGTGTGTGTTTTATGAAGTTTAGCATTTCTTTATAGCTATTAAATAGTTTGGTGCATATATTAATGTATGCACAAGTATAGATATTGATACTTCAAGGTAGATTCTATCAAAATTTTTGCAGATTGTTCCCCTTAAGGGAGATTATAGAGTAATGGGAAAATACATGGGCCCCAGGGTAGGGTGTTACATGTAGCAGGGGGGATGCTGTGGCATCCACTTGTTGGATATCATGTTGAGTTTAGTGTTTAATTACCTCATTCATGAAGTTATTGGAAAGTTAATTACATTAAATAATGACTATACATTGTTGGAAATGAAATTTCCTTGAACCATTTGATTAAATGTTATAAGTTGAATAATGTATATGTAATGTTTGATGAAATGCCCAAATGAGATTGAAGATGTGATAGAAGTTGTTTTGATATTACATATGTTGCATATGTGGTTGATATGTATTGTATAATGTGAGGATGTAAGTGAACTGCCTTATGGATAATGATAAAATATAATATGCACTAGAAAGGTATCTAGACTTACCAATGGACCGATCATGATATTTAGACATTGTAATTCATTGATGTGATATGAACTAAGTAAAATGACCTTTATAAATCAACTAAGTTATGATATGTTTAGGGTCATCTAAGATTGAATGGGAATATGGAACCTAGAGATGTGGTGTAGGAAATTATTCTTCACTAAGGTAAGTAGGTTCCCTTCTTTGTCACATGAAGGCCTATATGGATGGGGATAATAGTTATCCTGTTGATTGTATCCGGGCATATTGTTTTGGATGAGGGATAGTGGGTATCCCATATTTGGTTTAAGGTTGATGTTTATCTTTTTTATGAATACATGAATGTTTGGGGACATTGAGTATCCCATGAATGGTTATTTCATATTTGTGTATGGTTGTGAATGTTGATATGCATAAGGTTATGCATGTTGGATTGATGGGGATAGTGCATCCCCAGATTCATTCTCTATATATTTGTTGCACATGAATAATGGGGATAAAGCTTATCCCAGGATTTCTATTTTTGTTGTATGTTTTATATTATGTGAATTTATACATTGATGGAATGTGAATCATTTTGTAAGTTGTTTTAGACCTAGCGTTATAATAGAAGTGAGGTGATGTGAGGTTCCTAAAGGGCATGCTCATGGGTATGATTGTATATGCCTAAAAGGTGTAGAGTATTACAGTATGATTGTATACACATGAAGGGCGTAAAGCACTATAGTGAATTGAGGAGGACTTGAGCCTCCTGGATATATATTCATGCTGTAATGGTTTGTATTCATGTTCTGAATGAGAACATGTGATTGTTGATTTACTATTATTTTCTATGTGGCCTATTCACTGAGATGCCTGGATGCATGCCTTCTTATTCTAGTCTTTTAGCTGACAGGCTAAGCAATGGAGCCAATGGTGGGTTGTGGTTGATGAGCGAGATTGGAAGACATTTTCTTGTGCTATGATGCATTTGTATAAATCAATTATTGATGTGTTGATATTTTATATGTATGTATAATGAGATATATGAGCATGTCATAATGATAAAGATTGGGAATGGATTTGTGATCTTTTAGATTTATTTATTGCCATCACAGAGCGACTAGTCTTAGGTAGAACTGTGGGTGTGTGTATGAGTAGTAATGAGCGTCTTAATGATTTATGTTATTGATTTAAATTTTATAAATTTTATTTGAAATGATAATTGATTGCACATGTTTAGATCTTGATAAATAAAAGTAGATTTGGCTATATTTTAGGTAGGATATTTACCCTAGGA
Source organism: Pouteria campechiana (assembly GCA_036873735.1). Classification (NCBI taxonomy): domain Eukaryota; kingdom Viridiplantae; phylum Streptophyta; class Magnoliopsida; order Ericales; family Sapotaceae; genus Pouteria; species Pouteria campechiana. Next base: position 11,821 of record JAYJMB010032700.1, read on the forward strand.
GTGAGGATTAAAAAGAAATGGTAGAGCAACAATAGCATCCCGCATCAGTCCCGGTGTGGTGTGCTCAAAACGCATAGCGTGGGGGTGCAGGGTGTTACACGTATCCTGTAACATTTGTGATTTCAACTGATGTATAATGAAAAGCTTTAGCATGTCATAGTAAATTATTTAAGATATTGTAATAGAATGGTATGATTCTAGTGAGATGTATTGCAATCATGATTTGGTTTTTATCTTGGGCATGCAACTACGGGTGTGTGTTTTATGAATTTTAGAATTTCTTTATAGCAATTAAAAAGTTTAGTTTTATATATTAATGTATGGATAGGTATAAATCTTGATATTTTAGGGTAGATTCTACCAATTTTTTAGCAAAATGTTCCCCTTAAAATGGGGAGATTATAGATTAATGGGAAAATGCATAGGCCCCATGGCGGGGCATTACATATAGCAAAGAGGATGCCACGGCATCCACATGATGGACATCAGGATGCCATGGCACTGGATTTGGATGCCACAACATCCACTTGCTAGAACTTTATGTTGTACATTTCATCACATGATGTTGTAACACTGAAATTGGATGCCATGGCATCGACCGTTCTAATTATTTTTCTTGCACTTTCCCCTCTCCACTGAACTCTTCTTTTACCCATTTAATTGTAGCTCTTCTTAGCCACATGTATGCTTGTATTATACTTCCTATTAACAGCCACTCATTAGGATATTCCACATATCACATGACTCCTAATGTAGAATGCAATGTAAGACAATGCATATCTTGTAAAAATACAATCAAATCTAGTTTTATAAATAGACACATGGTAGGCATGATCTCATCATTACAATTTGTTTCATAATTCACAAACATAGTTCAAACTTTTGCTCGTATACAAAATCACGGGATACACTCTATCCCTTGCAAAACCCAAGGGATACATTTTATCCACATCAAGTTCCACATACATGTATAAAAGGAAAAGGACCTACTTACAATTATAGAAGCGATTACACTCCTTGGTCTCAAATCCCACAGCTTGTTCTTCAATTAGAGTCCATTGAGTCCTACATATACAACATATACTTTTGTGATATTCATACACTCAATCTCATAAACTAGGCAAAATTCATTCAATTTAGGTCTAGTCACTGTGTAGTAAGAGGTGTAACTTTCAACTTCTCAATTCTTACAAGTGCCCTACTATAATTCATTTCCAGCACCCTACCCTTGTGATTCCATGTAGCTCATGTCAAATCGAGCCTTACCAATTAGTCCAACAACTATTAATTCTATTTGACATATACTTATCCATAGTAAACTATCCATTTCATAGAGAGTACCTGCATTTATTTCTACTACCTAACTTTTCTATCGACATCATAATTAAACATGCCATTCAATTCCACATGAAAACACAAGAATACCTCATGTGCTTTTGCTCATCATCAAAAATTGGTTAGCTAAATATGTTCATCATCAAAATCAAGCATAATAAAGAGGTTGGGTTCAACAATCCTCCCCTTTTTATGATGATAAAATATTTAAGTGAATTACCTTTCAAATAGGTAAAACAAGAGCATATATGGGAGTTGAATATGGATAAGTCATACTTAGCATAACTGCCCCTGCCTTAGTGCATCCTTCCCATAAATGCGTGCATTGGGTTCCAATCATACATACATATAGATAACATAACAATTTTCTTGAACATGCATAATTTCTCTCCATAATATACAACTTATTCTCTTATTATGCATCTTTTCTCAACATGAACAATCACACAATCATACACTCTCCCCCTTTTTGTCATTACCAAAAAGGTTCATGGGAAAACATCCAAAACAAATACTTCATGATAATGAAGTACTCAAAAAAAGAACTTATTTCATTTCATTTTAGTACAGAAAGAGTTACACGCAGGTATATTTTAGTACAAATAGAGCGTTAAACTAATATTGAAAGGAGTGTACTAGGGATGCGATGGAAAAGGTGTGATTGGAGAGATTGTGGTGGAGCCTGATTGTGATCCTTCGAAGTATTTGGAATCATACATAGGCATGCATCCATTGTATTTAGAAGGTCACATTAGAGGACCCAAAGTTTTGGATAAGGGAGAAGGGGGTTGCTTTTAGTGCTACTTCTCCCTCCTAGTCCTCGGCCACAAAAGGTGATAACCTAGAAAGTCTAGCCTTTGGACTCCTATGAAAATGGCTCTTACAGTCTCTAAAGAAATATTTCTTATAGATTTTCATTTAAATTCTTATCTTCTGCTTCAAAAACATCATGAGATCTAGTAAATTCAATAGAAGAATGATCTCTAATACAAAAAATTTTAACCACTAATCTATCCACTTTGCTTCCCTTCGGTGAACTCTCTTCTGCATACATCTCACTTTCATTATCTCTGCTCATGATCTCTATCACATAGACTAAATTTTCTCTGGTTTTTACTTTTGCGTTGGCAGTAAGGAGATGAGGATGAGTTAAATAAGCACTACTATTAATAGTAAGTCGGTTGAAAAGGGGTTTCTATGAGATTCTAGCATATATTTAATGAATTTTCTAATAAATGTTTGCTAGAATTGGTCAATGGATAAGAATGCCAATGAGGAATGTTTTAATTCCTGCTTGAAAACGAGACTAATTTTTGTAAGTAGGAGTTTAACTGTTTCAAGAAGATAATCAATAGGACTTGAAATTTTGGACACATAATTGAAGTCTGAAAACATAGTTTCGGACATGGAGGATCGTGTTTGAAAATAAAGTTATGGAAAGTCCAATTATCATTTTGGACATGAATACATAAGTTTGGAAATAAGATTTTAGACACGAGTAGCCAAAAGAAAATATTTATGTCTCAAATGTTCTAACTAGTATAGCATATATACTTGAGAGATTCAGTGATTAAAATATTCATTCAAATCACATAAATGTAAGCATAAAGTGAAGGTCAAGATATTTTCATTATGCTAATGGATGTATCAATCCTAATTCTCTTCTAATCATACAAAACATTTCCTTTGGGGGTGACTTAGTTAAAATGTCTGTTAACTATTTTTTAGTTGGTACGAATTATAAATAGACATTGTGATTCTAGACATGATTTCTAATGAAATTGTAGCTGATTTCCATATGCTTAGATCTAGAATACATAATAAGATTTTTAATCAAATTTATAGCACTGGTATTGTCATATCAAATGGGCATACCAACAAATTTCAAACCATAATCTCCCAACAACTGGTTTATCCAGAGAATCTATGCACAACAACTTCTAGCTACAATATATTTCGCTTCAATAGTCGATAACGCAACAGATGTTTTCTTCTTTAAGAACCATGATATGACCATGTTTCCAAGAAACTAAAAATTCCCTTAGTTACTCTTCCTATGTACTCTACATCCAATGAAACCAGCATCAAAGTACCCAATTAACTCTAAGTCTGAATCCTTTGGATGCCATAAACCAAGATTTGGAGTGTCTAATAGGTATCTAAATATTATTTTAACACTAATAAATTATGATTCTTTTGAGTCTGAATGGAATCTAGCATACATACATACACTAAATATAATACTGGCCTACTAGCAGTGAGACACAATAGAGATCCTATCATACTTCTATAAAGTTTTTGGCAAATGAATTTAGCTTTTTTGTCCTTGTCTAATTTGATGGAAGTACTTATCAGAGTTTCATATTTTCTTCCATCTTTAAGATCGAATTTCTTCAATAGTTCCTTTGTGTATTTAGCTTTGTAGATGAAAATACCTTCCTTTGTCTGCTTTACTAGTCATCCCAAGAAGAAGTTCAATTTTTCCATCAAACGCATTTTAAATTCTCCTTGCATTATCTTCAAAAATTATTGACAAAGATTTTTATTTGTGGCTCCAAATATAATGTCATCAACATATATTTGCATGAGGAGAATTTTATTTCATAGCATGCTTAATAAAGAGTGTTGTGATTACTTTACCCCTTGAGAATCCTTTCTCAATTAAAAATCTACTTAGCCTCTCATACCAAGCTCTAAGAGCTTGCTTTAATCCATAGAGGGCTTTCTTAAGCTAGAAGACATGGTTAGAATCATGAGGATCTTCAAACTTGGGGGGTTGTTATACATAGACTTCTTCATTAATGAAACTATTCAAGTAGATTTGACATCCATTTGGTAAAGTTTAAAGTTCATAAAAGATGCAAATGGCAACAACATTCTTATGACTTCTATACTAGAAATAGGGGTGTATGATTCATCAAAGTCAATCCTTTCTCCTTGATAATATCCCTTCGCTACTAACCTTGCCTTGTTCCTCACAACTAATCTAGATTCATCAAGTTTGTTCCTAAAGACCCATTTGGTTCTTATAATAGATTGGTAATTTGGTCTTGGAACTAAAGTCCACACATCATTTCTTTTAAATTGGTCCAATTCTTCTTTCATAGATAAAATTCAATTTTCATCTTCTAATGCATGGTCTATGCAATTTGGCTCTATTTGAGAAATGAAAACAAAGTTACCACATATTTGATGATAAGATGATCTAGTCCTAACTCTATCGTACACGTCACCAATTACTTAGTTTTCAGGATGATCATGCATGAATCTCCAATCTCTAAGAAGAGAAGAATTACCTTCCTCATATACCTCATTAGTGGATGATTCAAATTGTCTGTCGGCTCCATCCATTGTTATTTCTATTTGTGGAGTTTGTTTATCTTGATTTTGCAAGTTTATCCTCTCCACGTCTATTGTAAGTATGTTCGCGTCATCGTCAAAATTCTTCAATCCTTTCAAGCAGTTAGTAGATTTATCAAACTTGACATGAACAAGCTCTTCTACAACTCTACTACTCAAATTGTAGATTCTAAAAGCTTTGTTAACAATGGAATAGCCAAGGAATGTTCATTCATCAGATTTGCTATCAAATTTTCCAAGGTTTCCCTTTCCATTATTAATAATAAAACATTTACAGCCAAAAGTATGGAAAATGATATGTTAGCTTCTTTCCATAATACAATTCAAATGGATCTTTATTGAGTATTGACCTAGTATGAATTCTATTGATAATGAAATAGGTGGCATTCATAGCTTCAGCCCAAAAATATTGTGACAGATTATATTCATTCAACATGGTCCTTGCCATTTCTTGTAAAATTATATTTTTCCCTCATAACTACTCCATTCTGTTGGGGTGTTCTTGGTGTAAAGGAAGTTTGGAAGATATTGTTGATCTCTCCTTTGGTGGGAGCACTTCACAAACTTCCACCCCTCATTCTTCCTTCAGACCTAGTCAGGTCACCATAGCAGACCCATCCACATCCTTTGTTCAGTGGGTTCATCCTCTAGAGGATATCGATGGTTCTTTTAGAGGGGTAATGTATCCCCCTTCTCCCATATCGATCTCTTCCCATCCCTCCTCATCTATATGGATTTCCCCTATAATTCTTCTTCAACTAGTTTTGTCTCTCCCGGTTCTAAGACGATAGTCGGCGCAGCTTCAGTTGCGGGTTCGAAGTTGATTATAGCTGAGGGATCCACCGTGGTTGCTGTTGAGGAGATGGGAGAGGTCCCGGGGAGGCCAGCGATTGCTAGAATGCAAGAAACTTTGGTGGTTGTTGAGGCATCCTCTTTTGTTGTTGTCTTCTATCTTTTTACTACTTTTGCTGGTGAGTATCTCTCTCTCTCTCTTGCCCACTTTTTCTATGCATTATTGATAAGAAAGTGCTAACATCTTTTCTTTGAAAGTGTTGAATTTTTCCTTTCAACCTTGTTGTAGGTTTGTTTTCTTTTGACCAGCTATCTCATGCTCTTAAGCGTTCATACTCTGGCCCTAGCCTAGCTCCTTCAACCCAATGCTTTCAAGGAGAGGCTTCTAGTTCGAGCAGGCCTATGTTAACTCTTGGATCCAATTCCATTAGCAGGACCACCACTTCCGTGAGTCAGAGTTCCTTCCAACCTTCTACGTCGACCGATGCTGCTCCAAGGGGGAGGACACTGATGCTGTCCCTACTAAAGGACCCGATAATGGTGGCTACCTTCATCACCAGGCTTGCCTACCCCAAAGATCGCTCCAGGGTTAATGCATGCAATTAGAATGGCTTGGTGGTGGATTCTGCCCTTGACATCGTGTGGAATGCAATAAGAAGGCAAGGCTTCATTGATCAGATAGAGACCATAATGCAACAACCCGTAGCCGCTTGGGAGCAACGAGACTCCACCATTGCTGAGTTTTCTACTGTGTTGGCAAAGTTAAAGGAGGAGCAGATCCATTTCAATGAACTGGAGGTGACTGCTTCCAAACTTAAAGCAAGGAAGGATGAGGTTCTAGTGGGCAAGGACGCTACAATGCTTGTGCAGAAGGAAGCTAAGGATGCCATTAGGAAGGTGGAGGCCAAGCATAATGTTGCTATGCTCACACAAAAGGAGGCCAAGGATTCCCTTCTCAAGGGATAGACAAACATGATGCTGTTGTTGTGGCTGCCGGTGCCAAGGTAGAGCAGCTAGCCAGAGTGGAAATAGAAGTTGCTGGGTGGGAGGAGTCTCTGTGATAGGAGGTTAGCATGCTGAGAGAGCAGCATGCCGCAGATGTTACTCGAATCTTCCAGTTACGCTTGGAGTAGCTAGCTGCGGAACCTGAGTGCCGAGAGATATTACTTCAACAAATGGCTGAATATTTTAGGCATACCTTTACTTCTTGTAAGAAGAAGATTTCTAGGAAATTCCCTAGAATAGATCTAGATGATATTCAACCAAACGTGGAAGATTTGTAATTATCAAACCTATGTGAAGTGAAAAGATATGTTTTTCTTTTTGTACATTTCATTCATAGTGATAATTGAATATCTACATATAAACTAGGTTTTATGAAAAATGAGGGAGCAAATGCCCCCAGTGTTTACTCTCTCCCACCTCATGCATATTAATTCTTTAGGAAATGCCCATTAATAGGTAGTTCTCCTATGCCATTACTATTTGCAATGTTTTATGAGCCATTAGCGTAGGCTTCTTGGATGACATAAGGCGTTTCCTATTTGGGCACAAATTTGCCAATTAACTTGCCACCCGCCATTAGTTGGGTCCTTAGTTTGAGAACTATATCACCGTGTGATAAGCTTGGTGTCTAACTGATCAGTTATATGCCTCGTCCATGCAAGCTTGATATAACTCAATACTTTGTTTGGCTTGTAGTTGCTTTTCATCTAAAGCATTGAGCTCCTCAAACCACAACTTGGATTGTTGATCTGTCATCAACCTTGAGTGCATTGCAACTCTTAGTGATGGAAATTGGACTTCCAAGGGCAAGACCGCCTTTGTCCAAAACACTAGAGAATATGGAGTTGCATTGGTTGTTATCTAGTGGATGGTGCAATAAGCCCAAAGCGCCTTTGGCAATTTTAGATGCCATTGCTATTTGTTCTTTTCTGTTGTTCTTCTCATAATCCTTAGGATGGCCTTGTTGAATGCTTCTACTTGACCATTTTCTTGTGAGTGATATGGTGTAGAGAACACATGTTTGATACCCTACTTTTGACAAAACGTTCCCATTTCTTCATTACTGAATGGAGTGCCATTATCCGATGTAATCTGGTAAGGGTTGCCATATCGATACACAATCTTGAACTTGATGAACTCGATTACTTCTTTGGCTCAGACTCTCTTATATGAAGTAATCAATTGCTACTAGAATGTAGGCATATCCCTTAGAAGATGGAGAGTTGATTAGGCCGATAATGTCAAATCTCCACCATGCAAATGGCCAAGAGATGCTTGCCGGTACCAACTCAGATGGTGGTATGTGTCGAATATCCCCATGGAGCTGACATTGTAGAAATGATTTAGAAAATTATAATGAGTCTGAGACCATTGTAAGCCAGTAGTACCCCAGGCATTTGACTTGCCTGTATAATCTTTGGCTGGATGAATGCCCACTACATTCACTAGAATGAGCTTGCATGAGTGCATATTGAATCTCTTCCCCATTAAGACAATGAGGCTTGAGTCCATCATATGCCTGGTGATACAGTGTATCATTGTAATACACTTATTTTTCTTAGGGCTAATCTTTCCTGCAAGTTTTCTGGGAGAATTTCATATTGCAGGTAGTCGATGTATGGGATTCGCCAATCATCCATCATTAGTTCCATGTAGGATATGCATTCTACTTGCTTAGTAGTCTCCTCCATTATATGAGTCGGGAATGTAGCTCCATTACTCGACTTTGTCAATGACTTCTACGCCTCTAGCAAGGGCTAGAGCGGTTGCTAAGTTTTCTAAAGCATCAGCAATGGTATTCTTGGTCCTTGTAATATGCCCAATGCTGATTTGAAAAAGCTAATCCAATAGGCCTTGCACGTGATATCATAATATTGGTGTAAACTGGGCTAGCGGACTTCATATTTAGTGGTTAATTGTTGGACCACCAATTCTGAATCACCAAAGATATTTCATTTTATAATCCCAAAATTGAGGGCAACTTGAAGTCCTAATTCCACAGCCTTGGACTCCGCTTCATTATTGGCGTAATTCTTTCCCAAGTAGAAAGAATATGGGAGGATGTCTTTTTGATGTGTGATGAAGACAATTCCAATGCTAGCACTGACAATTTTGGCAGCACCATTGAAGTACATTTGCCAAAGAGTGTTGACTTAGGCAATGAAATTTTCTCATCTAGCAAGTCTTCTTGTAGAACGACTTCTTTATTGACTGGATGCACACTACCAAGAAGTTAGCCACGACTTGCCCCTTCACTGGTTTTTGCGAGATAAAGGTGATGTCAAATTCTGGCAATAATAATGACTACTTTTTCAATTGTCCCAATAGCATGGGATGAGTGATTAAGAACTTGAGCATATCCACTTTAGAAATTAAATGGATCTCATGAGCAAGGAAATAATGCCTTAACATCTAAGCGGCAGATACTAAGGCAAGGCATGTCTTTTCGATTGGAGAATAATTACATTCTACATCGATCAACCGAAGGCTAAGGTAATACAATGCTTGCTCCCTACTGTCTTGATTTTCTTATGCGAGCAACACCCCAATAATTGCTTGCTTGTGGAGATGTACAAAATAAGTGGTTTACCCTTGGCTGGTGCAGCCAAGACTGGCAAATTGTGAAGCAATTCTTTGATGGTATCGAAGGCTATCTGGCAAGCTTCGAATTAAACAAAGGCCACATCTTTCTTTAATAGATGGTGAAATGGATGACATCTTCCTGCTTAGTTGGCAACAAATCTTCTGATATAAGATAACTTGCTTTGCAAGCTTCTTAAATCATTTAGGTTCCTTGGGGGAGGCATATTTTTGATTGCCTCTGCTTTTTATAGGTCCACCTCAATTCCTCAATGATGGATAATGAATCCTAAAAACTTGCTTGACCCAACTCCAAATGCACATTTGAGTGAGTTCATACATAGCTTATTTTTTCTAAGTCGTACAAAGATGGTGCGTAGATCCTGACGGTGTTGATCATGACCATTGGATCTTACCACCAAATCATTGACATAGCATTCAACATGTTTGTAAAGCATGTCATGAAAAATAACTTGCATAGCTCTTTGATAGGTAGCTCCTGCATTCTTTAATCCAAATGGCTTAACTTTATAGCAAAAGACTCCCATTGGAGTGCGAAATGCAATGGATGCCTCGTCTGCTGGCGCCATCTTCATTTGGTTGTAACCAGAGTAACCATCCATGAATGAGAATATGTCATAGAGGTACATGTTATCAATAAGGAGTTTTGCATGTGGTAGTGGAAACTCATCTTTTAGACGGGCTTCATTAAGGTTGCAAAAATTGACATAAACTTGGATTTGCCCATTCTTTTTCTTTACCTGGACAACACTGGAGATCCATCTTGGGAATTTGATTTCTCGGATGAAGTTGGCCTCCAGCAACTTGTTAATCTTATTAATGATTTGCTGCTCTAAGTTAGGTCTAAACTTCCTTGGTGCTTGCTTTACTAGTCACTTGCTTGGAGAGATATGTAAAGAATGCATGGCAATATCTAAATCCAACCTAGGCATTTCTGAGTATGTCTATGTAAAGACATCTTTGAATTCCCTGAGAAGATACATTAGCAATTGCTTTTCATGTTTTGGCAAGGATATGGTGATGAAGGTAAGGTGCTCATCTTCATCTATGCCCAAGTTGACCTCTTCAAGTTCATTGATTGTTGGTTGTCCACCATCTTCTAACCATGGCGGAGCTACGCTACAAGTTATTTCTTCTAAGGAAGAATCGGAGTCAATGTCTTCTTCTTCCTCTGAATGGTCAGGGTCTAGCTCGTGATCGGACTCATGAGTCTCACTGATCATTTCTAACTCTAATTTAGGAATTAATGGATCATTAACAACTTCTTTGTCATCTATATCATCAGGTCCCTAAAAATTTGTTTGTGGTTCTTTGTCAATGGACTTAGATTCTTCCCCTTTGTTGATGCATGGTGAGAGGTTAAAACCATGTAGCAATGTGCAATTGTTGATAAGGTGGACGATGTTTTTGATGTTTCAAACTCAGTAGGAGCTAACTGACAGTCCCATATAGTGGGATTGACAGTCAACCTGATATTCACACAGGAGCAATCTGAGGTATATTCCTCATCACTGTCCACGTCAATATCATCGTCCACCCCAAGACCTGTCTAATCTCCTAAATACCAGAGACCATTTAAATTTTCTTTGATTGGAACAGGGATGAGTGGACCGGTTACCAACATATAGGGTTCATTAGGATAAATGCAAAGGAGGTCAATCATCCTTCTGCATCCCTTATTGAATTTCTAAAAATTTTTGGTAGATAGAAATTTCTTAGGTTGAAGATCAAAAGTACGACATTGTCCATAGGGCAAGCCCATCTCCTTGAATACTGATCTTCCTTTTTCTTCTTGGGAATATGGTTTAGGCTCTTCACCCTAAATGATTTCTAACTTAGCCAGTCGAGTTAGTGGCCAATTTTACTCAAATAATATGGATTGTAATTTTTCTTCTTCGATTTTCCATTTACTGCTTTTTATGCTAAGATTGGAGGATGTCTCTTGCTTTGATTGATTGGGGTTCCCAGTGTTAATCTCAAAATGCAATGACTGTGTTGGTCTTAAGACTACTTGAGAGTAGCTTGGCACTGAAGGTAACAATATTGGAAGAGTAGTTATTCTTCTTCTTGAGCCCGGAGTGTTGATTTGGAATTGGGTGTTTTTGATTGGTACCAGTTGTGGCAGAATATAAGCTCGCAAAGAGTTTGCAACCTGATTCTTATACAGTCTCACTAGTGGGGGTATGGCTTGCCCCTGCCTATTGATGGTTTGGCCGACCCTCTCCCACGTCCTCTTCCAAGTTGTCTTGGTGCTGATGTCCCAGCCTGGAAGGTGAAAAATGGTGGAGTTGAGGAAGTTGCAACTGGCCTCTAGTTGAACATATTTTGAATTGGTGGAGTTGGTGCTAGAGCAGGAGTGACTAGGCGCTACAACGGTTGCAGATGTTGAACCAGTGACCTATCTTCATTACCATCATCTACTTGGAGCACTTTCAGCTCTTTCATGAGTTTTAACTTGTCTTCTTGCGAGATGCTTGTTGCAATTTCAAAGCGCAAAGATAGTGGTGACCGAACCACTGGGAACGGGATTGCGTGTGGAGGTACAACCTATGATAAGGGTCTTTGTGATGTGAACCATTGTCTTTTGGTCGTAAACAAATGTTGCCTTCTATCCACGGTCGACATGGCCAATTCTTTTAGTTGCTTCAGTTCATTTGGTGCCAGCTCATAGTATTGGGCTTTTGAGAAGAACACCTCTAAAATTATGAACAATCGTACATCAGCTGATATGCACCTCATTATGCCATCTTGGTAGAACTTAAAGAATTGGTGTACCATGGATGCCACAACTTGGTATCAGTGTAACCATGGCCTTTCGAGTAATAAATAATAGGATGTTGGCTCATTAATGACATGATAATTGACCTTTGTGAGAAATCCTTGAATATCAAGGCTCAAGGTGATAGTCCCCATAGTCCTTTCACTCATTAAAGCTTTAAATCACCAGAGTGGTAATTTTGAGCAAGGATGGACACATCCCGATATGTTTCAGTACTTTGGGTGGAAGAATATTCATCACAGATCCTAGATCTAGCATAATGTGATTAATGCTTTCTCCTGCTAAATCGCCACATACAAACAATAGACAATTATGCTCTATACTTCCAAGCACTAAGTTGTCATCTGTGAAGGTGATGGTCTAGTTGCATTCGATCGTATTAACAACCTTTGCTAGGTAGAAGTCCTTGATAGACTCATCTATCAACACATTTTTGAACGCTTGCCAAGACTCCTTAGAGAGCTATAGGGCATCGTTTCTACTCAGTCTCATAAGGATTTTAAGCAAGTGAGTGATGACATCATATTCTAATTTATTTGTAAACTTTAGAGCTTCCTCTTCTTCAATAGGGGGGTAAGGAACTCTAGGCACCGACTCCTCTTGCATTGGAGCTTTTCCTTTATCCTGAGTTATATTCTTCTTGGATCGTAACATGGCCATTGCTTTAGGTGATTCAGATGCTTCTTGTGGAGCATTCTCTTTGTTTGGCATGATATTAGTCATATTGCTAGATACCTCCATAGGTTCTGATGACTCTTCGACCAACAACTTGAGCAGTCTAGGAAATGAAGTAGGTACTTCTCTAGGCAATGGAAAAGCCTTTCCCAATGCAATAATGCATTCCCATATTATGCGCCTTTCTTCTCACAACATGGGGCAATAAAGGCAAACATTGCACCATTTTAAGGCAAAATCATAAAGATGTTCCCCTTCAAGAGGATGAATTCCTCACACTTGTGCCTTAGAAAATTGAGAAGTGTAGTCATGAAGTCTATGTGTGAATGCTTTGGCCAACACCTCCTAAGATCTAAACAATTTGGTTGGCAATGTTGCGATCCATTTTAGGGCATGACTATTACCAACCAATGAAAATGACAAGCTCTTGATCACATATGCCTTGTTCTGGGACATCATTCACACTAAAGCTTAATACTGGAACAAGTGTCCTACTACAGCCTTGTAACCTTCTTTAAATAACCTCATCATGGGCCACCCTAAGTAATGGACTTCCTTGGTTTCTGGAACAACCATTAAAATAGGGGCTTTCATGTAGTGTAAGTATTCAAGGACCCTCACAATGTATGATTCTATGAACACTTGTTCCTTTGGAGGGCCACCCATCACCCTCATCTTCTTCTTTTCAGCTTGATTGAAGGCCTCTATGTAGTTAGATGACATTCGATGGTGAAAACAAGACCTTTTTGCCAGGCAAAGATGGATTTCTTCTACCTCTGGGCAATCAAGCAATTGACAGTTGCTCCAAGCAGTGTCCCTCCATTTGTGAACATAATTGGTCATGTTCTCGCCATAATGTCAATCCTAGTTGATAAGAGATTTCCTAATTCTTTCATTTCTTCTGGAAAGTAAGCGTAACAAGAACATATCTTATAAGGGAACCAACTCTCTAGCACCTTGTATTGCCAAAGTTTAGAACCAACTCTTCTTCACTTCCAAAAAAAGTGAGTTTTCAAAATTTTGATACAGTTTTGTGAAGTTTGGATTTTCTCTACAGCACTCATTAGCATAGCGGAGAAGGCATGTAGTCGGTGAATCACCAACATTGAATATTGTGAACCCTTGACACCAATGCTCCCTTTTGGCGATCACGCCTTCTAAGAGAACATTCGCTTCCTATTTTGCTAGCTTGTGGAGGCCTCACCTTTGCTAATGTGATAGCAAGATGTTACTACTGGATATTCAAATGGATTATCTTCATCAGAGCTTGTGTTATTCCCAGTTCCCAAGTCTGGTAAGTTATCCTCAAATGTCATCCATACTTCATCTATAGCTAATGAAAGGGATGCTAATGGCCCCTAAGCATAAAGTTCTAGGCACTCTTGATCAAGGTAGGCTCTTCTCTTCTTTTTCCCCACCATTTTATTATAGAAATATTTGAGCCTCTTGGGCTAGAGGTAATCCTCAATGATGTATGGTTGGAACCATGATGGATAATAATGTATTCTTTCAGGATATGGGAATAAATCCTTGTGGCGCTCTTCCCTTTCTTTCTGATTTGCAATATTTAATATGACAATTCCATCCCTTGCAACTAATTAACAAGACCTATGGGATGTCTTTCAGGTAAATAAGATCCCAACCTTTGTCATCAACCCTAATTTCTCTCTACACCTCTTGGCTAGAGGTTTTAGGGATCTGACGATCGAATTCTTATTCCAGCACTACTATGTTGGGAATTTCTTTTACCGATATATTGTTGGATGTTGCCTATGCATCTTTCTTTAGTGTAACTATTTCACTCTTCATGCAATGGTTAATAATTCTCCTTACTATCTTGCATTTAACCATCGGGTAATAGATACCCTAATGGTAATGGCAGTATAGGGGATGATTCACCTTATTTGCTTCCGCTGGGAATAAGGATTCCGTAGCCTTATATTGTCTGATTGAATGAGCCCTAATAGAATTGGTACCACTTCCTCATCAGAATATTGGTATTTTGGCTCTGAGATCTCCATTTGCTTTCAATATCTATCATTACCACCAATTTTGGTCTTAGTGGTATTGATATAATTGTTTGGTTTGCCTTTTTCTGGTTCTTTCTTCTTAAGCTGGAAGATGTTTTCTCTTGCTTATCATCCCAAAATGTACTTTTTTAGAGAGGGAGAGGAGGCATTCCTTTTGACTTGCCTCATTGGCCAGCATCTGGAAGGTAGTGATCTGCTCATTTACCAGAATTATGAGGTCGACCCTAATGCCATTACGACATAGGTAGACTCTATGCTCTTCTGTTAAGGTTGCCTCATATTTGTTGGCTTCCTTCCACCAACGAGAGATGAATTCCTTTACTACTTCATCACCCCTTTGTTTCATGAGGTTGAGATCTACCAATGTGACATATTTCTTGGTCACAAAGAATCTAGCCAGGAACAGGTTTTGCATGTCAATCCAAGTTTTGATTAACCCTGTGGGTAGCTTCAAGTACTATTGGAATGTAGGCCCTTTGAGGTAAGAACTGAACAATTGTAAATAGATGATGTGATAGATGACATAGTTTCTTATCTTAAGATTGAAGAGGGTAAGATAGTGTTGAGGATCGTTCGTTCCATCAAATGTATGGAAGTCTACCATTTTGAAGTCTGGTGGGAATGACTCATTCTTAATTTCTAGAGGATAAGGCTGATAATATAGGTTAGGCATTTGAGAAGGCAAGTTTATTTGCCTTTGAGCCATCTAATCATTCATCATTTCATTAAAATGGGCCACTGAATCCATTTTCATCTGAAATGGTGGTGCCTGCACACTTGCGCCGAATTGCTGTGGTTGAACATTTGCACATAATGGCAGTGCATGGAGAGATATTAGGTGGTTGCTGAGGCGAGGCTACGGGGGAAATGAGGGACAGGCCTTCCACCTCTATAGGGTCCCCTCTTGGTGGATAGAAGACAATTGGTCGCGGTGGCATGGCCGTTTCCATAGATGGAATGTTGAGAGGATGCGCAATGTTGGAAGGTTAACCAGAATTGAAAGTTTAGCCGCCATTTTATTACACACATAATTCCCGCAAACAGTGGTTTTCAACTTTTGCTGCTCCAATCATTTAATGCCCATAGGATGGCTTAACCCAAGAGGGGAGGGGTAAATTGGGTAAATAAAAATTCATTACTTAAGCCTTGTTAGACCATTTCCCGCTTTTCATGCTTGTGTGTGGTGTGTCGTAGGATGAAGAAAAAAATAAAAAAAATACAAGAAGAATAAAACAAATGAACAAACACATGCACACAGATAAGAAAAATTTTAAAGTGGTTCAGGACCCTGTCCCTACATCCACTCTTCCAAGGACGCCAACTCATTGTGCCTTGGGTTCCACCATACCCCATATGATAGAATACATAAGTGTCCCTGACACTTCTTCTGGATTCCAGTTGCAGGGGGCATACACAAGTGTCCCGGACACTTCATCTGGTTTTATGAGTTCACCAGGAAATTCACCCATTTCAAAGATCAGAGGCAAACTTGGTAGTTTTCCCAAACCTACTACCAACTCATACAATGTTGTTTTCTTAAGCTTACCACGAACTCTTTACAAGGTGCTTTGATGAGTTAACCACAAACTCTTTGGTTTTTAGATTAACCAGAAAACTATTACATATTTAAGCACAGGGGAAGGTATGATCTCTCTGTTGGCTCTCATAATAAAAAAGATCTTCCCAAAATGTAAATACAATGGCCATATAGATTTGCAAATTAACACTCATGAAAGATAGATGATGGTTTAAGCTCTTGCCATAGGTGGAAGGATTTGCTTTATGTTAAGTGCATTTGTAATGAGTTCCTTCACCACCTTCGAATCATCCTGCTTCTTCTCCTTAAATAGCTTCTTCAGAATCTCAATCATTGGAGAAGATTGGAGCTAATCAATGCAGAGATGAGAGCAGTATTGAATGAATAAGACCATTTGAATTTTCTACCGTTAAAGTCCAACTCTTTCTATTTTGTCTTGAGCTGCTAAAACGCCAATCAGAGAGGAGGATGAGCTATGATAAATGTGTTCCTCATTTAACTCATCATAACATTAAAAACTTGTAGCACTGCTTATTGCCGGAAATGATGATTGGTATGAGTTTTCATAATGATGGCTCGAATGCAGATGTCATTTGCATACATAGTCACACAAACTAATTCTCCTTTGACACGTCATGGCCTCTCTCTGTCTGCATTAGTCTACCATAAGTTGCAGATGAATTCTCCTAGGGTTTGTCTATCAGTTGAACTTCCATAAGAATGATTGTCTATTAAGTGGTAGACAAACTTTGATACATATGAAGTTATATGACAAACACTTCCTTGTCTACCACAATTCCTCCAAAAGATTATCTGTTGATTAATCCTTTGTATATATATGCTTTGTCTGTTGAAGATAACAGATGACTTTGAATGGTGCTGACGAATATGAGTTGATCAATTGACAAATAGTTCCCTTAATATGAATAGACAAAGTAGGATATGCTTCCTTTGTTTTTCGTCATCTGTTGGAGGTGATAGATGAAGTTTGCTTAGTCTTGCACTAACAGATGAAGTGTGATCTTCTTCTTTTGTTCCTCGTTATCTATTGAAAGTGCCAAATAAAGCTAACTTCAATTTCCTCAAATAGATGGAGTGTGACATTCATCTGGTATAAGCAACAGACAAAGTGTGTTCTACTTTGTCTTAGATAGAATACTTTACATGTCACATTTGTCTGTTGTAAGTTATAGACGATCATGTCTTTATCTATTGTAACCCAATTCGATCCAAGTAGCTCCTTGTTTGTTTAGCTTCATCAATGCTCACTGTGCAACATTTTCATCATCTTCTGGTTTGGCTGAACTTTATCTATCGTAATGGAAGACCTTTTGATCTGAAGATGAAGCAGAGTTCTTTAGCTTTTTTGCACACTTTGAGCAACAGAAGGGGTTTGCTCTAGCAACTTCCTTTGTTCTTCAATTTTGATTTGTCTGTCTTACCTTTGCTGAAGTTGCTCACCCCTGTATGTTTATATTCCCATTCTTTTCTCAGACAACTCTAGTCTTCTTTTCTTGTATTGTTGTCTAGGTGGCAATTCTTCCTTCTTTCTTTGTCTGAGTATTTGATAGAGCTTCTTCTTCTTTCTTTATCTTAGATGGGCTTTTTCTGATGGGTGTAGATGGTTCAAATTTCTCAAACAGAGTTATGCTTCTTCAACCATAGCTTCTTCTTTGAATCCAACATAAGCTTTCTAATCATGACTTCTTCTTTAACTTCTTGTTTTGCATTTGTCTGTTGATATTTTCTCATTGAGGTTGACAAACAACGTAAGTCATTGTAGCATATCTTCAAAGCCTTGTTTTTCTCCCATGCTTTTATTCATGGAAGCATCAAAAGCAACCTTCTTTGTTGGTTGTTTCCAAGCCTTCTGTTTTCTTCTTCTTCCATGATTTTCATCAGTTAAGCTTTTTTTTAACGTAGCAGATTATTGTGGCTTATCATGCACTTGAATTTATTTGCAGTTGTTACATCGTTAGGTTTCTTATATATAATATCAGAATATATTTTACCCTCATGTGATTGTATCATTGTAACATAAGGATAATATACATTTTCATTGAATGCATAACATGAAAGCTTAATTAATTATGGTGCTTAATAAGATTTATCAAATTTATGTAGTAAAGATAAGTTAATGTATAGGATGTGTGCACCAAAGAGTGAGAACTATATGCTTGTTTAATTTATCATTCATGGTTATGTGGTTTTGTTAATTCATAACCATATATATAATCATTAGAGATTTAAGTATACAAGAATCTTAATTTAATACAAGTTTTCTTATCATCAAAATCATATATAATATAATGCTGACAATCTCCCCCTTTTTGATGATAACAAACTTTAAGGAATTGTATAAAAATTTGAAATTTTCTTTTAATCTCCCCCTGAATATTTGACTTGTATAATCCTATGTGTTTGATCCTTTTATCATTTTCCTAGTTTTAGCTATTAGTCTATTTCTTAAAAGTCTCTAATATTTCTCTCCCCCTTTTTGTCATAATTAAAAATAAATTTAGTTTATTACTTTCTTCCTTTTTAATTTTGGTTTTATAATATTTCTCTCCCTTAATTATATTTGTCTGTTATCTTTCTTTAAATTCTTCTCCCCCTATTTTATTGAATCCTAGAATAATTTTCTCTCCCCATTTTTGTTTATAATTTTTCACTTAATTTTCTTTTCCATAAAATGATTTATTTTAACTATCAGATTAATTAAACATCTTCCAAGTATTTTGATAATTAAACATTATTATTTTTGTAAGAAACATACCTATAAGGAATAATAATTAATATTTACAAGTAATAATCAGATATTTATCAAATTATCAAAATCATATTAATGTGCAAATGCAGTGACAATGCATGGTCGTCTTTAAGTTCCTAGTTGCATGATTACTTTAGTCCTTATTTCTTTTAATGAGCATGTAACCCATGTATTCCTTTATCATTTCCAAGAAGAATATTTAGCAGATTTAATGAAAAAGTTAATATTTTCATTAGAAAATGGAGAGACGCTTCGTATTCTCAATCATATATTGAAGGATTCAGAGGCATGATGATTATTCATCAATCTTTTATGGAGTCGTCAAGTTCTCCTACAAATTCTGGTACTGTAGATAAGATTCAAGTTCTTCGAGACTGAATTAAACAGTTAAAGTAGGAGATAGGTTTGATTAGGCGTAATACTAATTATTTTTCACATCTTCTAACCAAAAATTCTATGACTTACATGGAAGCCATAGAACGCATTAAGCATTTGAAGCCAAAGCTGACTCAAGCTTATCAATGGATTGATGAGTTGGAGACAGTTGTTAATGTTTTGACTAAGTGAACATTTTAATTTTCTTTTAAGGATTTGTAATATTATGACTGATTTGAATTTTGAATTAATGTAGTTCTTTAATTATTATTATTCTCCTTATTATTTATGCTTGTGATGTTGAATTATGTTTTATGTTTGGATACTAATTCAAACAATACAGATAATTAAATAGATAGTTTTATTAAAATCATAGTTTATGTGAATAGCTCTAGGTAAGATAATATAAAAATGTATGATCCTATTGAGATTTCAAGGTCTATTCTTTTCTTAAATCATTCTCACACCCTGCCTTCCGAGGCGTAACTTAATATTTTACAGTGTATTTCACCTCGAATTGACACTTTTAGGGTGGGATGCTCGAGTTTTATTTTGGAACTCAACTATTTTCTTTAGAAAAAGGATAGAGTATTCCCTAATTTACTAGGGCTTAACCTATATAATTATTTATCAAATATAATAAAGCAACAATATAAATTCTAAACATATACACCCACTCACTCACAGCCCAAGATCAGGATAGAATCATAATGACAATCTATATCCTTAACATCAATTAATAAACTGATAATTAAATCATTAAGACATGCCATTATATCTTATTATGTGTTATTTGAATCCATTAAATATAATACAAATATACAACCAATTACAATTCTAAATACCATAAGTAAAGAGTCTTTAATCTTGCTCAACAATCCCAATCCACATGTGGGAAATCTTCACTTGGCCTATCAGCTAAAAAAGTAAACAAGAAGGCATGAGTCTAGGAATCTTAGTAAGTAGACAAATGTATTAAACAATAATTAATCTACAATTAGCACATTCCATATCAAATAATTAATATTTCCAAATCAAGAGTTCCATGTTATTTCCATCATATCAAATAAGCTTATATTGAATCAATCTTCAACTTAAATATATAACAAAGGGATCTTATCCATCCCTCATATTAAACATCCATATCAACTCAAAATATCAAATATTCCAATCTAAGGGATACTTAATATCCCTAACAACCAAACAACATTAACTTAAACAAATACGGGATATCCACTATCCCCAAATCAAAACATACATACCCGAATTTCAAACAAATGGGATATACATTATCCCTATCCATTCAATGGAAACAAATGCCCATTTACCTTGTCATGCTTCCAAATCATTTCTCCAGCTTGATACCTTTTCATCTTTCTCAGATCATCGTGTATAGGGTAAAATCTCATTCATTACAAACATAGCTCGAACTAATTTCTTCCAAACCAATGAGTAAAATTTATGACTAAACTCATCTTTTTCAATAAAGAATCTTAAATAATTTCCATATTTAACTATATGAAATCCAAATCTTTATACAACATAATTATTGTGCCATTAACCTTAATGATCAAAATAAATCAACTAGTTAAGTCATCAACTCAACCAATTTGTCACTTAAACACTTTATAGTCAAAATCCTTTTTAACCCAATTTGGGTTTTTGTCCGAAAATCAGATTTTTCAATCCCAAACAACCCGAACAAATCTCAAAATAGTTTTATTCATGTCTTAATCAATTTTTCCATAATAATTTCAAAAAATTCATGAAATTCTCTAATTTTTACTATTCATAAAAACCCTAACAAGCCAAATATCATGATTTCCATAGTTAAATCATTCCCAATTCATGATAATCAACCTATAAAACCATTTCCCCCATGATTTCTATAATTTACAAAATCCTAGTTTAGCTTAATCCAAATTTGGATGGGGAAAACAAACTTACACTGTGAATTAAGCATGGTTGACACCCATAAATGATGATCCAAGCTCCATGTTCCCATTGGCATCTTCCATTTTAAGATAATCAGATTTTCTTCCACTACCCATCATGTAAACATTGAAACCAAAGCTGAGAAACATACCTAACTAATCAAGCAAGAAAATTGATTAAACAGGGTTTAGGAACATGAGAACGACATTAGAGGATGAAACGGAATGGTGAAATGAAATTAAAATGGGCTTAGGGCTTTAAAATATCACTTTTTTCCAATGCTTCGGCTCACCATCAGGCCTATGTCATGACATAGAAAACATGTGTTGTGACACAGACTTCATTAAATGCCTAGTGTCGCGACATAGAAAACCTATGTCTCGACATTAAATTCTTGCCCCAATATACAGTTAGTAATTTAAGCATAAATTTTACATATAATATCCAAATGACCTAATTTTGAGGCATTAGAAAGATAACGTTAAGGTATCCAATTGTTATTTTAACAACATTTTCTAAATAATCCCACAAATATGTCAAAATTGTCCATAAAGTTAACCTATAATATTCACCTTGTTATTTTTCAGTCATTTGGAATATCCTTGGCATATTAGTCCTAACTTCCTCATATGATATCAGAATTGAGTGATTTTTCTTCCATTGACAAATAATTTCATGATCTACAACTTTTATGTTGAATACTCTTTCAAATTGGTCCATTATCTATATCTAAATTCAATCACAATGAATCCTTTTTCTAAATTCAGCTTTTACACTTATGAAAAATCACTATAGTCCCCATTTTACATAAAATACATCAAATCTCCTAATAATCACTTCCCACACATCACATACATGAAATAAGACTTGTTTATGCTATTTAAAACTTTATTTGAAGTCAATTTCTAAAAATCACTCATTTAGTTATTTTTAACCGAATTTCTTGAATATTTGTGCTATAATGACTTCACATGCTATTTTCATTCTAAAATGCTTCCAAATATTAAACCAAGATTCCTCACACATCACATGCTTGAAGCAAAATATGTTCATGCTATTTTCTATCTCATTTGAGGACAATTGCCAAAAATCACCTATTTAATTCATTTTAACTGAATTTTCTGTCATAACTAACTTCATATGCTATTTTTACTCCAAATTACATCCAAAACTCAAGATAATGTTTCACACACATTACAATACACATAATAACTATTTTAGGCCATTCACATTGATCATAGATATGTTTTTTTCTAAATTTACCATTTCAGTTCTTTTTGCAAAACATTCAACTCAATGATTCAAAATTGAAAGATTATCTCTAATGTTCAATTTAAAACCTCATCCATGTCACATTATGCCTCATAAGCATGCTTCATTAGTACCTAAATTCATATACACGACTTAACTTTAAATCACTACTTGGGTCAATTTCACTCAAAACTACTAATGAAGTCATTCTCTTTATTCAATTCAGTTTTTAATAATAATTTTCTTTATAAATCACTATTTATCACTTTAATTCTTCACTTTACTGAAATGAGAGGAATTTTTTTCCAAATTTCAACACCTCAGGTGTTACATACTCCCCCCTAGCAAAACGTTTCATCCCCTAAACTTTCAAAGGCAAGTAATTTTCATTATTGCTATCTCAATTTACAATTTACATAGACTTGCAAATCCTTATTCATAAGATACTCTATGCAAGTTATGACTTCTCTTTCATATAATTTGATCATAATAACATGTACCTAATGCACTATCCAATGGACTCAAGGGATAATTCAATCAGGTTAACACTAATAGTATAACCAGCCAAATTGTAGCATAATACCGAATTATACTTCAAGAAAACCAAATCAATTACTATCATTTTTCCACCATGCTTCCCTATGTCACTCTCATGATATTATACAGATCCCAATATTACTTTAACAATGAGCATTATGTTTCATTGTTCCTAATTTACACCACCTTCATATTACATTCAATTCCTCAATTACAATTTTAACAAATACCATAACTATGGTAGACAAAACATATCAAAAATGAGAACCGCCCCATTCTTAGGTTCTATATTCCTACAATTTATTCACATGATCATCAAAATTTCTTCCTCAACATATTTCCAACCATAATACCCAATAAATCATCATAATTCGCCTACCACCAACCAATACCCTGCTCGAGAGGCCACATCAAAGTTGACTTAGCCACAAATAAAGTGGTCTAAACTACAATCAAGTGGCAACCACATCCAAACCAAGTGGTTTAAACCACAATCAAACAAAGTGGTCTAACAACAATCAAGTGGCAGCCACAATCAAACCAAATGGTCTAAACCACAATTAGGTGGCAATCACATCCAAACCAAGTGGACTCAACTCCATTACAACTCCATGTATTCTAAGATCACTTGTTTTGTCTTGCAATCTATCTTGGCTTCATACTTAGCCAGCCAATCCATCCCCAATATAATATCTAGTCCTTCCATGTTTAA
>JAYJMB010032711.1:0-35513 GCA_036873735.1 Pouteria campechiana
AGGAGAAGTGGGTAGTAAAGTCCACAAGCTTGCCTGTTTTCTTGTCCCAAAGGTGCAATGGTTGATCATAGATGGCTCGGCCGACGCTACGTTGGAGGGACCTATCGACTCGATTGCGGGTGAGTTCGATTTCTCCGGAAGGTGTGGGAGTTGCATCTTCTTGGTAGTCGATGTCCGGAGTTTTTGGCCCAAACCACGAGAAACTGAGGTTGAGTGGCTTTGCAGCTGCACAGGGAAGAAAATGAAGGAAGATGAGGATCAGTGATGGAAAGAAGGGAAAGAGAGCTCTTGGAGTTTGGACGGAACTTATTTTGTTGCTGCCAGCCATCAGAGAGATTGGAAATTGAGATGTGAGGAAGGGATAGTGCCCATTAGAATCTAGAACTCTATATAACGATGGATTTTGTAACTAAAGAACAGATACGGAACATGCGTAGGAGTAGAATATTATTATATGGATTTAATGACAAATATATTATTCTTTAGATATATTTTTATAACTTTATCTGTAGAAATTTTAATGCTTTATCTTACCACTTTCTAGGAATTTTTTATTTTAAAGGTGCCTTCAGACTAGTACAGTAGGATATGTAGTGTTACCATATGTGTGTTTAGTAACTTTAGTTGAAAGTAATACTATTAAACTCTTTATTATACTACACACCTCTTACATATCCTCTGCTTATCAACCATCTTCTCAATTTTTTAATCATTTGCGTTACTTTTTAAAATACACACTCCACTATACCCTGTTTATAATGCCGATTTATCCTTTTTGCAATAGATTGGTATACTAAGTGTCTGTTTGGCAATGTGTTTTGGAAGCTTTGACTTTTTGATGCCCAAATGGGCTTTTATTTTATACATGTCCGTTTGGCTGAAATATCTATACACCTTTTTAATACCAAAAAAGCTGATTTTTAGCTTTTATATTAAAGCTTCAATTCGGAGCTTTTAGAAAAAATTCTATATATAAACAAGCTTATTAAACTAACTTAAATTTCATTACCTACCAAACAGGCCCTAAATACATATTTCTGCCCAACTAAACACGCCATACAAATAAGGCATTAATTATTCCTTACATCCTTTTTTATCATTAATTATTCTTTGTGTTTTAAACTTTATTCCTAACTGCTCGGTCTTCATATATTCTTTAAAAAATTTTATTTAAATTAATCGTTATTCTACTTTTCAAATAACCATAGTATTATTGTGTATTTATCCTCTGCTACTCTATATGATCTTTATATTTTTATGTTCTTTACTTCTTTTATATAATAAGTTTATTTTTTTATATTATTTACGGTTATAGTTTGAAAAACAACAATCCCAACCCGCACTAAATTTTTAGTCTGAATTAATGAAAGATGACAAATGGTTCTTGCATTGCCTAAGAAAAGATGAAAAGCCCTGCCAGGTATAATGATAAAATGGAAATATGGAATGCCGTCGATGGAGGGTGTCTGAAGTGCAATGTGATTTTGAAGACAGCAGTCCTTTGGAGGTCGGTTGCAAATAAGTCACCAGGAGAATTTTACTTCCCTGCCTGCCATTCTCATGTCCTCAGCGCTGGTCATGTTGGTTCGACTTTACTGTCTGCCATTTTCACGTCCTTAACGCTGGCAGGACATCAATTATTAGTGCGTTATCGAAAAGCAAGTTGTTAGTCTTATCCTCGACGGTTGAGAGAGAGAGAGAGAGAGAGAGAGAGAGAGAATAATTAACAGTGGATAGTGACTGAGAAATTACAACATGATGATAGGCTTCCCCAATAGAGCAACTCACCGGCTCCGACAAGCAGCCGCAATAATATCACTCCAGATGTTGTAATCATTTTGTTAAGGCTGTTGCAACAGCTTACTATAGATTTAAAATACCAGTAGACATTTCCTTGTGAATAGGAGTTTTCATAACAGCATATCAAGTCTAGATATATTGTATCTTGTACCATGAATCAATCAAGGGTAATATATATTCATTTCATATCTCAGTTCAAATTTAAACTTTATATGGTATCAGAGCTTCATCTCTCATGAGTTTGATCTAATTTTTTTTAAAGATGCCTTCTGAAACTTCAACTACTATACTCACTCCCTTC
This sequence comes from Pouteria campechiana, assembly GCA_036873735.1. NCBI lineage: Eukaryota > Viridiplantae > Streptophyta > Magnoliopsida > Ericales > Sapotaceae > Pouteria > Pouteria campechiana. The sequence goes on from JAYJMB010032711.1 coordinate 2,102, forward strand.
ACTACCCTTTCAACCAATCCCCCTCCAAATTTGATCACCGCCAATGCTGCCACTCAACTTCCCCTCAAACTTACAAGGTCCAATTATTTCTTGTGGAAAGCTTAGTTCAATGCTCTATTCATTGGTTCGATCTTCTTAGATATCTTGATGGCTCTCTACCGTGCCCCCCTTCGATAATAGTTCAAGATGACAATACTGTTCCAAAGCCGAAATTTCTTCCATGGCGTGGTCAAGACCAGCTCACTCTTCATGCCATTCTTGCATCTCTCAGTGAAGAAGTCATTCCTTTGGTGTCATTGGCCACTTCTAGTCATGAAGCTTGGACTTGTCTTTCTTGCCTCTATGCCAAGCGGTCCACCACACACATGATTCATCTCAAGGACAAACTTGCCATGCTCAATCGTGGCAATCTTTTTTTAACTGATTTTCTCGTGTTTATTAAACAAATTACAGATGAACTCACCATTCTCGGGGATCTGCCAAGCGACGCTGACCTTCTTGTCTATGCAAATCGTAGTCTTAGTCCAGCCTTCAAAGAACTCATCACTGCTATGCGCACTCGGGATTCTGTGGTGGAATTCGAAGAACCATTTGATAAAATCCTTGATCATGAAACCTTCCTTCTACATAATTGAGATTCCTTCACCTACTGCAAATCTAGCCAAACACCCTACATCTAAATCTCATCCTTTCAAACCACATTTCCCATCTCCTGCACCTACCATTCTTCCACAACCTCATACCCATACCAAACCATCTGCTTCTCCTCCTCCAACCAATCCGATCACTTGCCAATATTGTAACAAACGTGGACACTCAGCCAATCGTTGCTTTGAACTTTTTCCCCACTTACGCCCTCAACAAAAATCAGCCAATCATGTTGCCTTTTCGCCTTCTTCTCCAGCTCCATGGATAGTTGATTCGAGTGCCTCTCATCATATCACCTCTCAGATATCCATCTCTCCCTTCACCAACCTTACGAGGGTCCGGACGATGTTCATATTGGTGATGGTTCAGGTTTAAAAATAACAAAGACTGGCTCCATCTCTTTTTTCTCCTTTCTTCACTCTATCTAATGTCTTTTATGTTTAAACAAAATCTTCTTTCCGTTTCTAAATTTTGTCTTTCCAATAACACTTCTATTGAATTTTTTCCCTCTCATTTTACTGTCAATGATTTACCTACGGGGACTCCACTCCTTCACGGAAAGAATCGGCATGATCTCTACGAGTGGCCAATTGTGGGAAGTGCAAATAAAAGCAATGTTTTAGCTGTCTCTACCAGTGTTGCTGCTTCATCACCCACCACAATCTGGCATGGACGTCTTGGTAACCCGTCGTTTAAAATACTTAATAAATTTGTTCAAATTGGTTCTATTCCTTTGTCCTTGTCTTCTTCTTTAGACTTGGTATGTCATTCATGTTTATGTAATAAAAGTCAGCGTCTACCACTTGGGGACTCTAGCTTAGAGAGTCGTGGACCTCTTGATTTAGTTTACACTAATACTTGGGGACCTTCTCCTATTAAGTCTTTTGATGGATTTAATTATTATGTCATCTTGGAAAACCTGTCAACCACAACCAAAATAGAATCCAAGGCCTGTTGGGTATAGGGTAATCCCAACACAAAGTCCATATTGACATCAAACCAAGCGGCTTCAAATATAGGTAAATGTGTGTACAGATCTGCATTAATGAGAACTCCATTAGACCAAGACATACATAACAACGCTCTAAATAATGAGCCATGTCACTAGCCAACTTGGGCCAATAATAGTTAGAAGACATCAAATTCAACATCTTATCTCACCCAAAGTCATCCTCATTATGAAGTTCACTAATCATTACAACTGTAATCCATGAAACAGGTAACCATTATACAAAATAAAATTATGTCATTAACCATTGGTTGCCTCTTGAATTATCCTCCCGAAGTAAGGACCTACAGCATACATAATAGAGAAAGCCCCAAATCCTACAACTCTTGTGCTCATGGTGGTGTGGAGTAACATACAACAGCTCAGTGCATTTGCAACACAGTTCAGACTCCCTACTTGGTGCCTTAGTGCAAACGTGAACTCCTACAAGTATGTCACCCACTTGGCATGCCATCTACTCAACTTGTGTTGGCCATTGATATACTTCAGGGCCTCATGATTAGTGATAAGAATGAGCTCCCTCTGTACTAGATAGTGGTGCCAATGCTTCAAGGATTGAACTATAACATAAAACTCCAGATCATAAATGGAATAATTCTTCTTCGATCTTAATAGCTTCTCACTGAAAAAACTATTGAACACCTCTTCTGACTCAGACTACTACCAATGCCAATCCCAGATGCATCATAATTTACATCAAACACTTTTTCAAAATTAGAAAGTGCCAAAACTAATGCCTCTGTCATCTTCTGCTTGACCAGTTGAAAACTAGCCTCTGCCTCCTCGAACCACTAGAAATCACGTCCCTTGAGGCACTCTGTGATAGGAGCAATCAGAGTGTTGAAGTTTCTGATGAACCGATGGTAGAAGGATGACATCATGCAAGGTCTTTAGTTTAGGCCACTCCAAGACCATATCTATCTTCGACTAATCTACATAAACACCATCAGTAAACACAAGAAAATCAAGAAAAGTTACAAAAGTAGTGAAGAAAGAACACTTCTTCTAATTGACGAATAGGCACCCCATCTTTAACATATCAAAAACAGCACAAAGATTATCAAAGTGTGAAGCCCATGTTAGGCTATAAATGAGTATGTCTTCAAAGTAAATGATAACGAATTTTCCTATGAAAGACTAAACCTCATAAATGTACTAGGCGCATTGGACAGCCCAAAAGCCATGACTATCTACTTATACAACCCATGTTGTGTCTTAAACGTTATCTTTCACTCATCTCTAGGCCTTATTATGATCAGGTGGTATCCATTTTAAGGTCAATTTTTGAGAAGACCTTAGAACTGGACAGCTGGTCTAACATATCATGCAAGGAGGGAATTGGAAACTTATATTTCACTGTAATCATGTTGATTATTTTGCTATCAACACACATACACCAAGAGTCATCTTTCTTCGGCATCGGCAAAGCAGGAACTGCACATGGGCTCATACTCTCATGGATGTAACCTCTCTCCACCAACTCTACCAATCAGATTACTTTGGACTGAGGAGATAAGTTGGTCGATTAGGCAAACTAGATCCCTAAAACAAGGTCAATCTGATGCCGCTGATGCCGAATTTCCCTCATAGGCGGTAGTCCGGGAGGAAGATCCCCTGGCATAAGGTCAGACAACTCTGCTAGCAGCTGTTGCACCTCTGCTAGTAAATTTGGATTCACGTTTGCTGCATTATTCTCACAAAGCAACAGAGCATAGACCACGTCTCTACGCTCAATCTCAACTATAAACCTGGACATAGAAAGTAGGTTGGTATTATTGGTTACCGAGTAGGAGTGTTTCCTTCCTAACGATGTGCAAACATAATCTTCTTCCATTTTGATATTAAGGGAATATGTACTCTTCCGCCCATCATGAATAACACTATGATCATATTGCCAAGGTCTGCCTAACAATAGATGACAAGCATCCAGAGACATAACATCACACCAAGCATTATCAAAATATTTCTTGCTAATTGAAAAAGATATTAGGCATCGCCTATCTACTATTATCTCACTGCCTTTATTCAGCCACAATAATTTGTATGGCTTGGGATGACGATTTGTCTTCAACTGTAATTTCTAGACAGCTTCTTCAGACACTAAATTTTTACAGCTACCACTGTCAATGATAATCTTATAGACTTTACTTGCAATTGTGCAGGTCGTGTGGAAAATATTGGTTCTTAACCAATCGTCTCGTGAATCGCCCTTGGGAGTCAGTAGATACTTATGAATGATCAAAGTCTCATGGCCATCTCCATACAGCATATCTCCATCTTCATCATCATCATATATAGGCTCTCCAAACTCCTCAATTTTATCACCACATCTTCCTCAATCAGGAGATTTTTGCCCTTCTGATTAGCAGGCTTGTCGCACTCAGTCACTCTATATCTTTGTTCACTACATCTGAAATATCTAATATTTGAGTTAGAAGTACCTTGTGGTAGTTGCTGGGCAAGACAGGATTCTTAAGGGCAAACTGGCTGACTGCTTTGATCACTTCTAATCATTGGACTCCTATTTTACTATTTTTCCACAGCAATTGCACATTGATATGCTTCAGAAATGGTCTATGGTGAGTGAAGGCTGAGGACATCCTGCAAGGGTTATCATACTCCCAACCAAATACTATGTCACCATCTGCTCTTTCGTCTTAGATAAACCATTTCGGGTTATCAATTGATAGAACTCCTCTGTGTAATCATCAACTGATCTCGTGCATTCCCTCAATGAATGAAGTCTCTGAAATAAGGTTTGAGTGTAGTTGAAAGAAAGGAAGTGACCCTTCATCTTCTTCTTCATTCTCCCCCAATCCGTGATCTTGGTCTTGCCCTGCCTGTTTCATGATCACCTTAACTTCTCCCACCACGCAGATGCTCTACCTTTGAGTTTGATGGCGACCAGTTCCACTTTGACATAATCTGGGACTTCCTTATATTGAAAAATATGCTTCACTTTATTTAACCAATCGATGAATCCTTTGGCCTGTAATGTACCAGACAACTCGGGGAGATCTATTATGAAATTGAGTTCTCCATGATGATCCTCCTGACCACGATGCTCCCAAATTGAGCATGATTGTGAAACAAGTTTTCAAAATGGGAATCAGAATCATGATCTTCCACCTCACAATCACTGAAATCTTATGTCATTAGATGTTGGGTTAACTTTGTGACTTGCTTTTGTAAATTCTCAATCCTTACATCTTGAACGTTATGATCATAGTGTGGGACTTTTTCATTTGGAACTTGTTCACGACGACCACAACTACGACACCAGCCATGGAAACTGATGAAATCTCACCCTGGGAAGATGCATAGAATAACGATTATTCTGCAAGCTCGTTTTAACAGATAATTCACAAGACAAAACACAAGAGAATTGCTCAAAAATATAGAGAAACACCTTTGATGTTCAATTCAAACTTGAAAATCAATAATGTTGAAAATCAGCCCACAAGCTGGGCTATATAACTAAAAATTATCATTATTAGAATCTTACCAAAAATAGAAAATTCTTAGTAATCATGCAGAAAAGAAATATGTAATAAAAGAAGTGATCTTCCAAAAATCTGACCCAAATCAGATTCAAAATCATTTCCTAAATGATAAATGAAATATTATAATAAAAGAAAAAAATAACTAAAAATGAAGATTTAATCAGAAAAATAGTGAATTTGACCTCGAAAAAGATGCACATCGAGCATAGCTCGGTGGCCATGATGTGTGCGCCGAACTAATCTTTCCAAATTGGGTCATATATGTGATTCCAATAGCCGTATCCAAATTCTAACGACCCAGTACTACAATGCATATTGTCAGCTTTGCCTAGTGCATCTTTAGCAGGAACTTCACTGGCCTCATGAATTTGTCCCTTCTGGGGCCACGCCCCTCCGGGCCTGTCCCACCACCAACCCCAAAATGGGTGACACCTTTGCAACCGAGCCTCACATATTTAGCCCAAGACTTCCTCCCTCGCCTGGGCGATGTGGGATCTCATATCCACCCCTCCTTAAGGCTGCCATGTCTCATGACACACACACCCGTAAACTATTGGAAGTCAGCTCTGATACCAATTGTAACGACTCAGCTCTATAGTGCATATTGTCCACTTTGCCTAGTGTATCCTTAGCAGGAACCTCATTGACCTCACAGATTTATCCCTTCCGGGGCCACACCCCTCCAGGTCTGTCTCTCTACCCACCTCAAAATAGGTGACACCTTTGTAACCGAGCCTCATGTATTTAGCCCAGGACTCCCTCCCTCACCCAGGTAATGTTGGATCTCATACAAAGTTATGACCAAAATACCAAAGCATACCTAAAACTGTCTTAATTAAGAAAAGATCACGATCTGCTAACTCAAGGTATCTTAGTGCCAACAATTGCTATCTGACAACTCAACATAATCTGACTTGGATCCTCATGCATCAATTTCAATACCATTGTTAAACCAACAACTATTCAACTTGTTCTCACCCTTGCTCTATCGCATGGCTGGCCACTTCGTCAATTCAATGTAAACAATGCCTTTCTTCATAACACACTCTTTGAGGAAGTCTTCATGAAGCAACCACCTGGCTTTGTTGATGAATCCAAGCCATCTTTTGTTTACAAGCTTCGCAAAGCCATTTATAGACTTAAATAAGTATCAATGGCGTGGTTCCATGAGCTTAAGAGTTTCTTAGCTTCCTATGGTTTTGAGAATTCCTGAAGTGACAAATCTCTATTTATTTATCATATATCTACCATTACTGCTTATTTTTTGGTGTATGTAGATAATTTAATCATCACTAGTAACAACATGCCTTTACTCAATCATTTTCTTTAAGCTTTAGCCGATCGATTTTTTCTCAAGGATCTTGGTGATCTCCATTACTTTCTTGGCATTGAAGTTCTTCCAACTCCATCAGTTTTGCTCTTAACTCAGCACAAATATATCTGTAATCTTCTCACCAAGACAAATATGATTGGTGCCAAAGAATGCACCGCTCTAATGTCCTCCTCCGTGTCACTTCAGCTTCAAGATGGTTCTTCACCAACCAACACCACTTAGTTTTGACAAATTATTTGTGCACGCCAATATCTCTCTCTCTCTCTCTCAAGCTTCCTGATGTCTCCTATGTTGTCAACAAACTTGCTCGATTCATGCATGCTCCTTTGAAACTCACTGGTCTGCAGCCAAACAAATTCTCTGTTATCTCAAGCATACCATCCACCACGGCCTCTTCCTCAAATGTCATCACTAGCTCCAAGTCACTACCTTCACTAACAAGGACCGAGTAGGTCATCATGATGACTACACTTCTTCATCAATTGGGAGCAATGCGATCTCCTGGTGTTCTAAGAAGCTGAGAATAGTCACTCGCTCATCTACCAAAGGCAAATATCTCTCTCTTGCATAATGTGTTGTTGAAGTTTTTTGGGTTCAAAATCTCTTGCGTAAGTTACATGTGGCTTCCCAATAGCTCCAATAATTTTTTGTGACAACAATGGTGCCACTTATCTCTTTGTCAATCTTGTCTTCCACTCAAGCATGAAACATATTGCCATTACTTATCATTTTGTCAGAGACCATGTTGCTTGTGGCTCTTTTTCATTCTCTTACATCTCCTCTAAAGATCAGCTTGCAGATGCCTTAATTAAGCCTTTGTTAGCAGTTCCTTACTTCTCTTAGATTCAAGATTGGTATCTCCAATTGGAGCACCATCTTGCAAGGGCATGACAGACAAATAATAACAAGATGATTTCAAACATCAACATATTCACTCCAGGATGTTGTAACCATTTTGTTAAGGCTGTTGTAATAGCTTACTATAGATTTAAAAGACCAGTAAATATTCCACTACAACAAAAATCCCCAAAAGCAGTTAACCTAATTTGGCTACATTTGAGCAAATGCAGCCATTTTGGATTGGCTGCATTTGGTCAACTGCTGCCAACTCAAATTTGGTTGCATTTGAGCTAACAAGCTAGTTATGTTTGAGTAAATGCAGCCGTTCCAAGTTTTCTTTGGTGTTTTGATTAAATTTAAATTGAAAAATACTATTCAGCCAATAGCTTTGGTCAAATTGTTTGGCTATTTTGGTTAATTTTTTTTGTTCGATGTTTTGCTTGGCCAGAAGTATTTTTTTTAATTTAAATTTTTTTAAAAAAATTAAATAAAAAACACACTAACAACCGAATAATTTAACTATAACTACTAGCCAAGTAGTGTTTTTTTATTCAAATTAACCAAAATGCCAAACAAAACTTACCTAGTTATATTTTTAAAAAAAATTAACCAAAATACTTAACAAAACTTGCCCAGGCCAATTACTTTTTTTAAAAAAAATTAACTAAAATACGAAACAAAATTTTCCCAGGCCAATTCAGCTTTTAAAAAAATTAACTAAATATCAAATCAAAACTTAACCAAGCTAGTTGAGTTTAAAAAAATTAAACAAAATACCAAGCAAAATTGGACCATTTAAATTTGAAAAAAAATTAACTAAAACACCAAACAAAACTCAATAAGGCCAATTATATTGAAAAAACAGAAAAACCAAAATATGAAAAAAAAACTTGGCTAAGCTAGTTGCGTTTTTTTATATAAAAAATTAATCGAAACAACTAACAAAACTCAACCTAGTTAGTTAGGCCAAGATTTAAATTTTTTTTAAATGCAATTGGCCTTGCTAAGTTTTGTTCAGTGTTTTGGTTAATTTTTTTCCTTAACGCAACTAGCCTAGTCGAGTTGCCTTCGGTGTTCTGATTAATTCCTTAAAAAAAAACTCTAGTAGCCTGGCTAAGTTTTATTCAATGTTTTGGTTAAATTTATTTAATTTTAAATGCAACCAGTCTGACCAAGTTTTGCTTGATGTTTTAGTTAGTTTTTTTTTTAATAGTAACCGGCCTGGCCAAGTTGCCTTACATGTTTTGGTTTATTTTAATTTTTTAATTCAACTAGCCTGGTCGAGTAATTTTTTTTATCCTTCACCTCATTTAATTAAAAATTTGAGAGGGTTAAAATCAAATAGTTAGTAATTGATCACATTCGTGTCAAAAAAATAATGTCCTTAACGATGACTATTGTAAAGGTTTGGGACAAATGATTTAATTAAAATATTATTATGTATCCTTAACTAGCCAGTTATGTGTTTTTTCAAAAAAATTTAACCAAAATACTTTTAAAAGACTCGAACTAGTTTCATTCTAAAAAATAAATTAACCAAAACACCAAACAAAATTTGACCAAGTCAGTTGCATTTTTTTTAAAAAAATTAACTAAAATATTAAATAAAACTTGGCCACTTGTATTTTAAAAAATTAACTAAAATACCAAATAAAATGGTACCATAAAAAATATATTATATGTGATAAGTGGGGTCCAATGTAAAAAAAATAATGAACAAAGTTCATAAAGAGGACAATTCACAAGTTTTCTAAATAAGATCACATAAAAAATGCATCTATCAAAAAGATGATCATCATTATACTCCTTAGGTTGGCCCAAAAAAAATGGCAGGCATAGTAAAAAAGAAAAAAAATACATGATTTAATTATTTCTTAGATAGGTAGTAATATGAAAATATAAAATAGACAATTCAAAAAAGATGATGATTATTATGTCACAAAAAAATCTGTTATTATTATTTATGTAGAAAATGAATATATTGAATAAAAAGACAATTGACATATTTTCTAGAGTAAACCTGAACATATATAAAATAACCTACACCTGATGTATAACTAAAATAATTTAAGTATATTTGAAATTGAGTCGAGTTAAATCAAGTTGTCGAACATTTAATCCAAAACATCTCAATTTTTGTATGTAAAAATACATAATTTTTTATAAAAATAGGTAAGTATAAAGTATTTTAGTTATATTAAATAATATATTAATATAAAATAAAGATTTAAAATTATCATACCAAACGCAGCCACCATGAATTCGACTAGTTTGGTATCAAACAGAGTCCATGTTAGTTACGTTTGATACCAACGCAGCTGAATTTATGGTGGCTACGTTTGGTATGATAATTTTAAATCTTTATTTTAAATTTATTTTAATTAAATATTTCACATCAATCATAACATAAAATATATTAAAAATATAGTCTTAATATTGAAATAAAAAAAAAGAAGTGCATGTGAGTAATGGGTGAGCATGTTAGAGGCTATATAATAGTTTAAATAATTTAAGTATATTTGAAATTGAGTTGAGTTAAATCAAGTAGTCAAACCATCAATCCAAAACATCTCAATTTATATATGTATAAATATATAATTTTTTATAAAAAACGTAAGTACAAAGTATGTTATTTATATTAAATAATATATTAATATAAAATAAAAATTTAAAATTATTCAACCAAATACAGCCGAATTCATAACGGTTGTGTTTTGTATGATAATTTTAAATTAGTGTATTATTTAATATAACTAACATACTTTATATTTACCTTTTTTGTCTTCTTTTTTTAGTTGTTCCTTTCGACACATACTTTTTACTTTGCTAAATTCTTTGTTTTTAATTTAGTATCATAGCTTCCATTAAATTCATAGATTTGATAGAATCTTATAAAGCATAAAAATTGTTAAAATTCTTAATTTTTTAATTTTAGTTTAAAATGTATTTATATTAAAATTGATTTCATTAATCTTATGAACCAAAAAATTTTAAAAATTACCGTTACATCAAATCTAGAATTTCGGGCTGAATTATAATTATTGGACGACTCACTTGTATTTTCTTAGTACGTGCATCGAAGGCAATGATAAGCGCCACTTCAACAAGTAAAGCAATAATTGAAGGATGGTTATCATTAGCAGTGTCATTCGTCGTCAGTGGTAATTTAAAATTTAGGAATTTTAAATTACCAATGTTAGTCAAATCCTAATATTTATCATTATCAGCTAATTCGTCCTCAATGGTAATTTAAAATTTAGGAATTGTTTATTAATTTAATATTTTATTTCCCAAACTGCACTTTGACATAAAAGTCAAAAATCCAAACTCTCCCGCGAAATCAGTATGATATCGATAAGATATTTTAACTATTATAATAGCTATATATATATATATATATTTTTATAACTATCTGTATTTTTAATCATTCTTATTAAATAACTAAAATATTTTTTACCATTATTTTTTTTATTCATTATCATACCAAATACAGCCACCCAAATTCGGTTGCATTTGGCATCATAATTTTAAAATTTATTTAAAATTTATTTTAAATAAATATATTATATCAATTATAACATAAAATATATTAAAAATATAATCTTGATATTGAAATAAAAAATATTAAAATTTTCTAATAAAAATATATTATATAAAAAATTAATAGTTTATTAATGCTACTGAGGTAAAATAACGAACTAATGTTTCTATTTTTCTCTTAAATTTAGACCAATAATTCTAAATAATCAAAGGATATATTACAAGCAGTGTATGCCTATGAAAATTAAATAATATCTAATTAATTTATTACTTATTACCCATACATATTTCTACATAATATATATAAATGTCCTATAGAACATTTTAAAAAAATGTGAATGAGTTGTTTTTGCTTATGTTTTGAATTTAATATTATAAAAATCAAATGTTAGTTATTTATATGAGTTACAAAAGTAAGGAAAAACACTGATGTATTTGTTTTTAAATAATATGACTTACATTATATTATTTTGTTTCTTTTATACATCATTGTTTCTCTTCATCTAATACATAGATACACATATAAGTAAACCTATAAATCATAACACTTTTAATTAATAGTAATCCTTCTATTAGAAGAACAAAAAATAAATAAAAGATTTTAAATATAAATTATTTATTTATATTTAAAATAAAAGATTTATTTAAAATAAATAAAGAATATCAGCAGGTATTGCGGGCGCATGCTGTTATTGACTGTATGATAGGCGATGTGATGGGCGGTAGGTCCATCTGCCTGCGGTCGGTTTTTCACTTATCTCCGGCGGCGGCAACGGTACCGCCTTCCGGGAAAAAAAAAAAAAAAAAAAGATCTCCGCACCTGACTAAATAAATAAATAAAACACGCCCGTGGCCCGCCCATTTTTTATTTTTCAGCTCACTCCCCCGCCCCCACCCCTCTTCCTCCCCTCTCTCTTCGCTGCACAGAAACCCCACGAGGCCGCGCCCCCCTTTCCCTCTCCCTCCTCGTCACTCGTCTCGCCTCTGCAATCGAAGACAGGGTATCCCTTTCAGCTCCGGCGTCTCCATTGACGACAATGGCAGCACAATCTTTTGAAGTTCTGCAACTTTTCTCTGGTTCGACCATCTCCCAAAGACTTCGAGAGCCTATTCGCATTTCGGATTATTTTGCAATGTCATGGCTTCTGACTGGTAAATGTTGTCAGGAGCTGATTCAACAAATGGCAAATGTCCAGTATACAGAGAACATTACAAAGGAACAGTTGGAGCTTGTTCAAGTCAAAGGCTCTGAGAGGGAAATGGGTATCTGGAGCTTGTTCATACTATTATGGTTTGAAGATCCGAATTCATGGTGTCAGAATTCAGAGGAATGAGAGCGCTGGTGGTTGATGGAAGAAGCGTCCGGGCTGAGGTCCCAAAGTACCATCTTGAGAGACATGGAATATGGGTGGAAATTGCTGTCAACCTGGAATCTGCATTCCCAAGCATATTGAATTCATGTGGCTCAAGGTAATTTCTGGGCAGATTATTTAGTCTGCTTTTGGATCCACTGTGGTGTTGACTTTCACTATGCTATTCAATCATTTTGGTGACAGTTATTACAATTCAAGACTTACACATTGGAAATCCCAATATATGAGTCCTCGAGTTCCCCTGTGCTGCAAAATGTCATTGTTTTGACTGAATGGATTTAGTCCTTGAGTGGCTGGAGCTGTATGTACATTTTGAAAAACCGTATTCAAAGATATACTATTTCTGTGCTTTGACCCTAAATTCAAGGCACAATTGATGCTACTCTTGTACTTCCAAGAGGCATCAAGATAGAGCGCAACCTTCCACCCTTCAAAGCTTGCTAAGTAGGAAGAACATACTGGTAGTTGATGACAATGCTGTGAATCGTAGGGTTGCTGCTGGGGCGTTGAAGAAGTATGGTGCTATTGTTACATGTGCAGAGAGTGGGAAGTCTGCTGTGGCGAAGTTGCAGCCACCTCATGAGTTTGATGCTTTCTTCATGGATGTGCAGATGCCAGAGATGGATGGGTACTTAAAACAGCTTTCACTCCTTATCATTTTATTTTCTTTCTAACAGCTTTCACTTCTGCTGTCATTTTATTTTCTTGCTAAAATTCTTTTAATAGCTCTTTCGGGAATCTATGTCCATGGTTTTGAGACCTTGTATTCGTGATTCTTACTGTGTGGAGATGGAAAGAGATGTGCCATTACATGTCAAAGGATAGAAATTTTATTTTGGGCTTGACCATAATGTGCATGCAGATATTTGATTGCAGATGCGAATTGAGAAAAGCTATGAGATTCTCTGCAAAGCATTTGATGAAGACACCAAAGCCAAATTGGAGGTATTAACTTCTTGGGAAAGCTCACAAATGCCTCTATAATTTACTTTATTCTATTGAAGTGACTTTATTGACTAGATTTGCTCATTTGTATCCTATTTCTTCAATAGCTTTTTATAAAATATCTTTGGGAATTATGTCAAAGATGTTTGTGATGTAACTTGTAAACATTTAATTAGAAAGACTACTCAATCTTTTGGCGAATATGGATCCAAACCCCACCTACCGGTGGTCCAAACTCGTCCTGGTGCCACCTTGGGAATGGCCATGGAAGCAAAGGATTTAAAGTAGCCCAGGATCAGTTTGCAGATCATATGATTGCGTTTGGAAATGGGTCTATGAAGGAAACAGTTAATTCTAAATTGGTAAAATGTATTGCATAATATTTGAAGTTGCATCCAGGTTGACAGAAAGCTTCCAGAAAAAAGTAGCATCACATAAATCAACATCCACGCCAATGTAACCGGTGTGTTGTTGGTAATGTCATGCAAGAATGCTAACTCCCCATCGGAAATGCTGGGCTTGCCAATGCTGCAAGGAGGTTCCATATATTAGACTCAGATGAAGTTGAGCAAGTGTAAGATATGCATTCTCCTTTAGGATGCAGACTTACATTGGCTGCTTGATTCTGTTCCACTTTCTATGATATCCTCTTAAGATGCCTCATAGAATTCTCAAGCAGTCTTAAACCCCCATGGAAAGTACTTTATTACGAATCTTCAGTAGGAGCCTAAAATTCAACTGTTGGCATCATATAGAAGACTCTTACTAAATCAGGAGTGTTTTTATCATTATGCCATGCAAGTTATGTGATTCTAGCGATCAACGCTGGGTCGATTTTGCTAGTCAAATGATTGAATTACCCGCATATTATATTCAGTCCTTCAATCGATTGCTAGGTTCACTGATCACCTCATGTTATTGGGATGGCATCCATGTGGCACCAGTTATGTGATTTTCAATGGTTACAGGTTACACAGACAAGTTATTCTCTGTTGGAGGTTGAATTTTGTATTCCCTAAGTGTTGTAGCCTTATAATACAGTTATAGGAGCTGTTATCATATTCTTTTCAAATGTCAAAAACTCTTGTCTTCTTGGATTATTGTCAATGAATTATTATTTTTTAAGTTTCTCCTTTTTTCTTGATAGAAACCATGCTGAGCATGCAGCGCATAAGTTGAAAGGGATAGTCATTGGAAACCAAACAGTTCATTATCTCTCTTGAGGTCACAATTCAACAAATAAGCAAGTAGCATTGGCAATCTTACATGAGCCAACTTGGATGCTGGTTTTTATTTTCTTTATGATTTGTGTATGCTTTCATAATGTATTTTTTAACTAGCTGCATTTTTTTTTCTTGCTTATGACAGCCAAGGGAAGAATGTTTAACATTATGTCGTAAAAGACATATGAATGCTTTAATGTAGGTAATTTATCTTTAACTAATTTTATTCATTTGTAAACTTATTTAACTTTTCATTAGAGGCCTCAGCATATGAGTGAACCTCATTATTTTATATATAATAAATTAAAACAATGATTTATGTAAAATTGCTATTAGTGTTTGACATGTAAATTACGGTTGAATAAGCATATGGAGCGTCAAAATGATTACATTTTTTGAGTGGATTTCGCTGCATATATACTAAACACAATAAAAAAATTGGTTGCGTTTTATCAAAAGCAACCAAAATTTGGCTGCAATTGACCAAAGGCAGCTACTTGAATTCGACCGTGTTTGGTCAAAGGCAGCTAAATTTTTTGGCCGTGTTTGGTCAAATTCGGTCAACTCAAAATGGCTGCATTTGCTCAAATGCAGTTGTTTTGGGTTAGCTGCATTTGCTCAAATGTAGCTAAATCACATTCGGTTGCGTTTGGCCAAACACAACTAACTAGGCGGTTGAATTTGACCAAATGCCTCAAAAGCAAACGCAGCAAAAAAAAAAATTGGTTGCCTTTGGCAAAATGTGACAGCCAATTTTTCGGCTGTGTTAGGCCTAATGCAACCATTTTTGGGTCTACTGTAACCAACATTTTGGCCACGTCTGGGCTTTTTTGTTGTAGAGTTCCCTTAAAAATTGGAGTTTTTGTAACAAGCTATCAAGTCTCCCCCCACTCTCTCTCTCTCTCTCTCTATATATATATATATATATATTATATCTTGTACCATGAATCAATCAAGGGCAATATACATTCATTTCATATCTTAGTTCAAGTCTAAACTTTACAGAAAGTCTAGTCAGAATACACTCATTTCATATCTTAGTTCAAATTTAAACTTTACAGATAGTCTAGTCAGAATGTTAGATAGGAAAAGTATGATTTGCTTTAACATGGCCTAGAATTCAATTGCGGAATTATTACATAGTTAACAGTGGATAGTCTAGTCATAATGTCAGATAGGAAAAGTATGATTAGCATTTGAACGGAAAAGTATTAAGAAATGTATCTCACTATACGATTTTTATTTATTTTAATTTTAGAATTATTACACAGCTAGTGTAGATGGTGTAATCATGATGCAGGCTAACTGCCCTTGCTTAGTTTAATGCGGATGAAGGTAGATTTATTTTGATGCTATTTGACACAAACCCACCCAAAAATGTGAGCCCAAACTGTCAAGACACTTTAAATTCTTAACTAATCATATATGGAGCCCACTTTTTCATGTGGAATAGTTCAGAGCTCCATGAAATCATAAATAGAAAGGATCATTAGTTTCTTGTAAAAAAATAAATAATTATGAGATATTCATAATGTGATGTGATAATTTTAATTAAGATTCATTTGGAAAATGAGAAAAAAATAAACAATCATACTTTTCAAAAGTTTTAAATTTTTTATTTTAAATAGATAATAAGAAAGAAATGTAACATGTATTTCATTCAAAATGCTGTCATTTATGCTTGATGTCATGTATATGACAGAATAAGTAAATTGTCTACCTCTAACCAAACAACCTCTCTACTGGGTTGGAGTCAACGATGACTGATGACTTTCTTTCAAATAAATAAATAAATAAAACATTAGACAATAACAACTAAAGGAAAGTAAAATGCAAAGATCTCACCAATCTTGAAGTTCCATGACTTCTACAAAAATTTTAGCTCTATTACCACTTATGGAGGAATCCAAGACCGGATTCTACACCCACCTATATATTACATGGAGCAATAATTCGCATTCGAATTCCCTTCCAATGGTTCGTGTTTCACCTATCAGGCCAAAAATCAGCCATATGCAGAAAATTCTTGTAGGCCACTCATGAGGTGGAATCAATGCAATTAATTAATAGCATCTAAAATAAATTGGTGTGACCCACATGACCATGCTCATCCATGCTTTTCGTGGGGAACTCTAAAGAATTTCTAAAGAATGCCCACCAAAACAAATGGAAGTTTAGTGCTGTGGTCCCGAGAGCAAAGGTATGCTTCGATACAGTTTTGAAAGATAAAGAATGTAAAAATACAATGTAAAATGAACATATGATTGATATATATTACCAGAATAAGGATTGATAGCAGGCACAGAGCAAATAAAGGCAAAACAAATGTTTTTTTAATAAAAGATACAGGTAATTAATAATTCAAGATATCAATAATAATTAAAAAATATGATGAAAATAAGTAAATGTCAGGTCAACAATAGGAAAACTTTTATGCCTATTTGCTTTTAGGGGATGTGTACAAATTTTTTTGTTTTTAATTGGTCTGTACTTTCTTTGACAAAAATAGGATGACTGTTTAATTATAGTCTTAGTATAGTTTTGTTTGGGTGGGGACCATCTTTAGCGTGGACGGTGGGGTGAAGTTGGCATGGTTCACGCATTCTGATAAAGGTGTCTTTCGAGTGAAGGTGGGCCTACAACGTGTTCCAAAGGCTAGAATTTGGCAAATAGGTTTCAGAACCGTTGTCAATGATGCTTGGGAAGTCATACAAGCGTCCAAAGTAAAATCTAAAGGGAAATATTTATATGAAATTGGTATTGGGAATTTTTTTTTATATAACCTTCTTATTTGGGCATGTCATAGTCTTTTAATTAGATTAAAATCAACTTTGATGCTTATTTTTATATGCATGAAAAGTAATAAGACAATTACATATGATAACTAAGCTCTTAATGTAATGAGATATTACAAGAGAATCATGCTTATTTGTCTCCTTAGCAAATGTATGATAAGCTTGTCATATGAAAGTTGTGAATAAGCTTCTCATGCATTTTTTATTTGCTTACCCACTGTGTATATTTACCTCGTCCAGTCTCTAAAACATAAAAGATATCAAATTGTCAATTTATATAATAATAAGATAATTATAATTATATTACTTGGATATTTTTGTCATTAGATGATTTAAGTAAATAACAATAAGTACAAGCAAAGAAAGATTTTATAATTTTTATTACTTACATATTATATATTTTTATATTTTTATTTGTCTCACCTGATAAATTAATTGAGATATTGGAGGAGATTGAAAAAAAAGTAACTTTTAATTTAATTAAATTGCCTTTTTCTTTAGGTTAGAAACATGTAGTAATGATTACTCTCCTGTGCTAAGGATTTTTTATATATAATTTTGCAAGTCTAATTAAAGGTGCTAAATTTTTTGAAATATAATGTTTGTGCACTTTAAAGGGGGCATTGGCCCACCTAGCTATCAGTTGATATTTAACTAAACATTGGATTATCTAGTGGTTTATTGAGTAAATATAGTATTTTAATAAATGCTCTAAAATTTTAAAATGCTAAATTGCTTCATATGCTATTTAAATACCTAATTTTATTCATTCAAGAGAATTCGGATATCAAATCAAATAGATTTTCCATCAGATTATTAATTTTAGATGTATTTGCAGGTTTTTTCTTACACCTTACCCTGAAATGCAGTATTTGGGATGAAGGTGAGACACATGCTATCTCAGATTGTAGCTTGAAATCAGCTTTGCTCACCTTAGCTAATTGCTAAATATTCTAATTTTTTATTTTTAGATTAACCTTAGATGATTACTAAATATTCTATTTTTTTCAGATTGGCCAATCACTACAAGAGAACTCATTTTAAGAAATGAAATTCAACAATCAAAAATATTTTCATTGCTTTCATTGCTACAAACTTATCATAGGCAACCACATCAATTTTATTGTAAAGTATTACATTTTTTGCAACTAATCCAGATTTTGTCACAAGGATTTGTTGTCATAAACTTTTAACAACTAATTTTTTTTTTTTTTTTTGTAAATAATGGTTGCTAAAAATTAGATGAATACACTTTATTCAACTAATTTTTTGTTAAAAAAGTTTCTTGTGCAACAGAAATTTGTAGTGGATCAAGTTTAAAAATACAGATTTGTAATTTTTTATGAGGTTATTATCTTTTCTAAATTTTATGCAATCTAAATTTCTATTATATAAACTGAAGATATTTTGTTATATAAAATGAAAGTATCATATAGTAGAATTCAATTTTTAGTTGCATGAAACAAATTTTAGAATTATAGTATGAGAATGTTTATTGTATAATAGTAAGTTCTTAGATTTTATACCACTAAAATTTTTTAAAATAAAAATTTGAAGATATTTTATAAAAACATAATTTTAGTTGCATAAATTATTTCTCTTTGAAATTATGGAGTTAAATATGAAAATTTTATTTTAAAATAATTATTATAAATTATTTTCAAATAATATTTTTACATTTTAGTAAATTTGTACATGATAGTATAGGTTCTTGCTTTTGAATTTTTAAATGCTCATTCTTTCAAAAGGGAGTTTGGTGATTTAAAAATTAGCGATAATTTAATCAATCTCTCAATATAAAAAAATGTAATGACAAAGTTTAAGACTTTTATAAAAAAATATTATAAAAGGATTATCATGCCTTTAACACCTATTTAAGGGTAACCTAGAAAAATAATTTCATTTTAATCAATGCTAGTTCTGATTTAGGTTGTTATTTGTCACATTATATATATGGGGGGGATGATTTAATACGATTAACCAAAATTTGTGTTGGATAAAATTTAAAAATATAGATTTTGCAATAATTTTTTTTGTATGAGGTTATTATCTTTTATAAATGTTATATAATCTAAATTTTTATTATATAAAATGAGGATATTTTATTATATAAAGTAAAGGTACCACATAGTATGAAACAAATTTTAGAGTTGTAATACAATTATACCACTATATTTTTTGTTAAATAAAATTTTGGAGGTATTTTATAAAAATATAATTTTAGTTATATAAATTATTTCTTTTTGAACTTAAAGAGTTAAATATGAAAATTTTATTTTTAAATAATTATTATAAATTAATTTTAATTAATATTTTGAAATTCCAACGAAATTTTAAAAAACTGCTTGAACCATTTAGACTGGACAATCCAATCATGGTCTGTCCAAGACATTTATGATGATTTAGACAAGTGGCCAGATGGACATTAGATGTTGATTTGGTTTATTGGTTAACTCCAATGTTGATTATCAAGTAATTGTGATCATCCCATCATTGCACTATGAGAGCCTATGAGACCATTGAAAATTGCAAAGACATCCTGGGGAAAGATGTCTTGAGCTTGCTAGATTATAGTTGTTAAAGGCACGCTTAGGCATGTGCCAAGGCTCAAGGCTCACCCAAGCTCACCTCTTGCGCCTTGAGTTTTTTTTTTTTATGCATCCAACTAAACTCCTAAAAAGAATTAAATGAAAAAACTTTTAATATTCAATTAGAAGTTTAATTTCTTCAATCTCCCCATTCTTTCTTGGCTTAACCAAAGTTGGTGCCCTTCATAGAATTATATTTAATAATTGAGTAATAGGTCGCCCTTTGAGGCGCGACCTACCATTTTGCACTATATTTCACCTAAATTTGCCCACTTTTAGGGTGAAATGGTTATGTCCTATTTTCTAAATGGTCTACTTTCTACAGAAAATTGGACAGAGCCTATCCTGAAAATAGAATTGTCCAAACCTGTACAAGTATGCTACACACCATAATATATATTGATTCCAAATAAAATAATGAATCAACTTCTAAAATAGATACACTTATAATCCCATAGTTAAGATCGGGGTTAAATCATGATGGCAATAAACCTACTAATTTAACATGTAATTTATTCACAATACTAATCTTACATGTCGCTACAATTCCATACACATCATTTATATACTTCATTTATCATTATATAACAATTGAAATTATTAATTATAATTATACACACACAACGAGATTTCAATCTCGATTCTATCATATCAACATAATTACTATCCTCGTTAGTTCCATTGGCATAATCAATAGCTCAATGGCATAATATGTTCAAATCCAAACTAAGATTAGTTCATGCTCAATATTCTTCAAACAAACATTTCATATAATTCAACTCTACAATACACTTCGCAATATCTAAAATGTACATAGTTTTCCATTCTATTTCATTCAACAATCTTCTCAATAACACATGCATAGCATTAATCATAATATCGGAATATTCTATATCTCTCTTGTTTAAACATCCATACAAAAGAATAATGTCCTCATATATAAAGGTCAATCATTGCAATCTAAGGGATACTTAATATCCCAAATTTTTATATAACTAACAATTCAATCAAATGTCAATCTACAATTCAATATGGGATATCCACTATCCCCAATCCAAAACAAACATGCCCGGAGTCAACCAAAAGGGATATTTCATATCTCCATCCATGCATTCATCAATAGAAGAAGGGACGCCTACTTACCTTAAGTGATTCACTGTACACTATTCCAACTTCATGTTTTTTTATCATTCTCAGATCATCCTATATAGAGCAGGAATCTCATTCATTTACAAGACAGTTTTATTAATGATGCCAAGTGAATTCGAAACCATTTATCAATTTACCATATACTACATCGTATCTATCTCATTTATCATATACATGACATGATTAATACTTAAACAACCTGAAAACAACTCGATTACACTTCAAATTGAGCTAATTCATATCTCATTTAATTTTTATACAAAAACCCCAATTAGATCAATGTCACCAATTTGAATTCACATATTCAAATCAACCCATATAAGTATTAAGACATTATAAATCATGACTTACATATTTCTCCCATGGTATTCATGCTTATCTCACAAAAGTTTTCAATTTTCACTAGTCCCTTATAACTGATTTTCATCAAATCAGTAAATTACAGTGTTCAATTACTATGACCAATTCATTAACAAGTTTACACATGTCTTAAATGTATAACTACACCTTAATACCATCCACAAGGCCATGTAACTTGATTTCCATTATAATCATTTATAAATCATACATTAATACACTATGTCAATGCCTTATTCATAGCCAACCACAGGTCATAATCAAATTAATCATTTACACTTGATTATCATTAAATCATTTCATCAAACAACTTAGAAGCATCATTTATTTACAAGTTTCTCAAAAACCTGTTTTAGGGAAATTCATTCCCAACTACATATAATCAACCCACCTCATAATTGACATTAATTTCACTGTAAACACATACTAATCAAGCTTCTAAACTAAATAAATTTGTGCATATCACATTTTTTATACAAAATCCTAAATTACTATTCATACAATTTATTGTTCATAGCCATAATTTGTGGATAATCCCATTTTATCTAATTCAAATCATGTCGAATCATCACAAATTAAATATTAGACCATTTCCCCCCATCAATTTACATCAAATCATGTCAATTTTGCCTCAAAGTTATTGTTCATAATTGAAATTAGTACAAAATCATGATTAATTAAGTTTCAATCCTTGTAAACCCCTCACAATTTATAGATTACTTGTTTTTCTCATGAATCAAACATAAAATTTCATGCAAAACCCCCAATTTTTACTGTTAAAAAAATGGGGTTTTAAACCTTAGCATGTAAAACATGAAATTTAAAGGGAAAGAGAGATGCTAACCATGATTTCCAAGCTTGGTCTTCATCTTGTCATCGTTTTCCAACCCCAAATCTCCAAAATCCACTATTAATCATGTCCATATGGTTCCCTCGTGAAGAAGATATGCCCACATAGCCAAGAAATCAAGTTTTGATTCTTAAACCCTTGTTTCTAATGAAAACAGTTGGATTTCCTAAGCTAAATCACAAGAAAAATGAGTGGGAATGGTGGGTTTTTAGGATAGGGATGAGCGGGGAAGTGCACGAGAAAATGAAGAAGAAAAAGGGTTAAATCCTTTTTAAAATCGTGATTTTTTGGTATTCCGACGGACTAGAAACATCCAGTGCCATGACACTAACTCGCTACACAAAATTCCAATTTTGAATCAGTTCTGCGACACAGTGTTGCGGCATTAACTTGATACCACCCAGAGTAGTTTTTGTAAATTGGTAATATCTCCCTCATATGATGTCAGAATGTATTTGAAAGATAATTTCAAGATCTATAACTTTTATGTTTATCACCTTTTCTAATTTAGTCTCCAAATATGATTAATTTTTCTACAAAGTGATGTCTTTTGTTTTAAGCCAATTTAAAACTCTAGAGACAACCATAGTATTTTGGCTATAACTTTTTAATATGATATCAGATTTATGTGCTTCTTGATTTATAAGCTAAATTTAAAAAACTACAACTTTCATGTTGGACACTTTTTCTAAATCATTCATATAATATGACAAAAATTAGGTACAAGTTACACCTATATCGTTTTCAACTTCATGTTCTCATACAACTATGCTCAAAATATAAATTAAATTCAAAATTTTCTTTATTTTTAACACTCACTAATATCATAATGTGGTCAAATATGTAATTACTCAAATATTAACACTCCCAAGTGTTACAGCTTAGGCCCCACGAGTCATTTGCGCCTTTGTGTGCCTTACCCCTTTAACAATTATGTGTTGGATAGTGGGACTATGGGAAAGCTTTATCATGGTTTAGTAGCTATGCTAGATTTGTCAATCATTTACACATAGATGGTATGATTATTTTATTAAGGAGATGCTAATTCTTACTCTTCCACCATTTAAAATTGTGTTGAACCAAGTTTAGAGAATCCTTAGAGTAGGAATTTTTCTAGATGGTACACAAAAGCTAAGATAGAAATAATAATATGAATGCAACATCAATATAATGCTCATAATACATATTGTCTCACCATCCAGGCTATCCAGCTTCAACCATCAAATTGTAATTTAAGCCATAATAATCTCGTGCCAAATATATCCAGTCTAGGTCCTCCAAGCCACTATGTGAACCAAGCATCTCAATACCAGGTCATCTAGGCCTCCACCTAAGGTAGGTGTCAGGTCATACCGAGCTATCCTAGCATCACAGCCAAGCCCCAGGCCATTTAGACCTCCATATTATATCCAGGCTATCCAAGCATCATAGCCAAGCCCTAGACCATCTAGGCCTTTACGCTACCAAGGCGTATCCAATCTGGTCGTACAATCTACCCTTTCCTCATCAATGTATGATTGATTATTCTTGTAACCCTATAATGCAGGAGGATCATAATCAAATAATGTTGAGTTATCAGATAACACATTATTGGCACTAAGATACCATGAATTGGCAGATCAACACAAAGATTGCAAGTAATCATAATTTTTTTAATTGGGGCAGTTTTTGGTGCGTTTTAATATTTTGACCATAACTTTGGCTACAGGTATCGGAATCGCAATTATAACCCCAATTCAGAAAGATCTTTTTAGCATGCATGTTGTGGCCACCTAGTTTCACTTTGTATGCATCTTTTTTGAGGTTAAAATCCATTATTTTTCTCTCCAAATCTTCAGTTTTAGTTTTTTTCTCTTTTATAGTAATATTTTCTTTCTCGTTTAGGAAGTAATTTTGAACTGGATTTGGGCCAGATTTTTGGTAGATCGCTTCTTTTATTACGTATTTCCTTTTGGCGCAATTATTAGAATTTTGCTATTTTTGATAAAACTCTAATAATAATGAGTTTTAGCTATATAGTCTGACTTATGGGCTGATTTTCATTATTATTGATTTACATACATTTGAATTGAATATTAGAGGTATTTTTATGAGTTTTTAGGAGATTCTCGTGTTTTAGTCTTGTGCATTATTTGTTGAATTAGCCTGCAGAATAATTGATATTCTGTCTGGCGTCACCTTGGCTACAAATGTTTCTGGATTCATGGTAGCATTATTGTTATTACCTATGATATTCCGCCTTTATTGCAACTCAAAGATTTCAAGCTTGTCATTTCCATCTACTAAGGGAGTTAAGTGTACTGTTAATAAGGCCTTACTTGCCCCATCAACACCATTATGATGGTTTTTTTGCACTAATCACCAACTCACTGGTTTCCAAGCTTACCAGCAACTTATATAATGGTTATTTTCATGAGCTTACCACCAACTAACTAGTTTCTAAGCTTACCAGCAACTTATACAATAGTGATTTTTATAAACTTGCCACAAACTCACTGGTTTCTAAGCTTACCGGTAACTTATACAATGGTGATTTTTACAAGCTTACCACTAACTCACTAGCAGACATTATTATATCAAGTTAATGTATATTTATGCCACCCACGTGTATCATATCTATTTCATGAAATACAATAACCAAATAACCATGAACTCTAGAGATGCATATTCTCAACAATTACAATTATGGCATTGTACAACCAATTCATTTAACAATTTTTAAGACATAAGTTACGGGATATTCACCCAATCCTAACATAATTCAACTCAATTAGATAACAAAACATAAACAAATAGAATCATTCAACAATATCTAAGCATGCCATCATTTACAATAATCAAACATATCCATAGAATCCATCAAGCAGTACTCAAAAGTTCATGGACACACCGGATCTAGTCAAATCAATCAATAGTCAACTAGGGCTCACACAATCATAGTGACCTAATGAATCCAATGATTCTATCACAACAAATTAAATAAACAGAATTGAATTTTGTTTCCAACACCTATTCATGAAACTTCAAAGTTTTATTATTCCAATTTCTCTACTATAAGAAATAATATTTAGACATTTAAATACAGTATGTATGGGCACCACCCTAGTCATAGCAAATATATGTCACCTATCTAATGCTTATTGAAATCATATTTTTGCTATCACATCTATCCACGGTCATATCAATTCATAAGTACTATTTACATACCCTCTTTTTCCTTCCTCAAGCCTTCATAATATGGCTAGAAGTTCTCTTACGTTGAGACCCTCAAGCTATACCTTATATAAAGCATGTCATTTCCTATCTCCTACTAGTAACCATTGTCATCATGATTCTAGGACTTATCACTCTTGTCAGAGAACTACAATCACCTAACTACAATCATCTAGCTTTGATATCATTCTGTAACACCCCACATAGGGGCCTATGCGTTTTCTCATTATCCTATAATTTTCTCATTTTTAAGAAAAATATTTTGGCAATAATCCGACAGAATCTACCCTGCAATATGAACATCTATACTTGCACATGCATTCGTCATAGAAATCAAAATTTATTAACTATAAATAATTAACATAAATTACCAAACTCATCGATAAAACACACTCATAGCTGCCCAGAACTGTAGATGCATCATGATGACAATAGACATAATTGAAATAATACAAATTCATCTACAATATCAAACGTATTTGTCACCATGACATACCAATAAATTTTTTATCACATATTCAGAATAAATCAATACTTAGATTCTTATAATTTGTATAAATGTATATACAATACAAGGGATTGTCAACCCTAGATTTCTTATACTAACATGAATAGTAACTTCTGATATGGCTCACAAGCACCAATCTTCATTTGGGCTCCATTGCTTGACCGACCAACTAAAAAATTGAAAATAAAGGGACAAGTCCGGGCGAACTCAGTAAATAGCTGAATAAAAAATAATAATCAACATTTTAGTAGAATAACATATTCCAATCTATAAAATTCATAAAATCATATTCATTGCATAAAGAACTCCATGATATAATGAACTCCTAAAAATTTCCTCACATCTCATCTCATTCGAGGATGTAAACCAAGAGATGTATAATTTCTTGATAATGCAATCATAAGCACATACCTATGAGGTCCAAGTCTTCATTAGGCTAATATATGTACCATTGTGCAATTTGCCCAATATACAACATCATGGAATGTTTCCCATTCCATCACTACCCACATTCACATAATATAATTTATATCAACATAGCCATTGAATATCCTTTATCTCATCAATTTTACACATTCATAGAATATATAATAGAAAGAAAAATCATGGGATTATCCCTATCCTCATTCATCCATGCATATCAGAGAAAGAATTAAGGTATACACACTATTCCTGTCATTCCACACATACACAACAAAATTCACATTAACACAATCATGGGATATTCTTTATCCTATATAATTCACACAATCACATAATATAATGAATATCATGCAATATATAATCATGGGGTGCTCACTATCCGTACTACTCCACCCTTCATGTCATTATAACAAAAGAGATAATCCTAGGATATTTACTATCCTTCATCAATCCATCCACCTGCTCAATACAATAAGCCACATATAATATAACCAGGGGAGGCCCACCATCCCTAGCTAGGCATACATTACAACACATAATCAACTCATACATATCATCTACAGGCAAAAAAGAATCCATTTCATAATTAAACATATTGTACATGCTCGTATACAAATGACGGGATAATCCATATCCCTATTATGCATCCAGCAGAAACAAATGCCTACTTATCTCATAATTCTTTAAGTTTTATAACTCTTCAAGTTCCATGACTTAGCTTTCCATCCATGCTCAGGTAATCCTACACGTATATATCACATATCCAATCTCAAGTCATATATATATATATATTATTGAAATTCTTTTCAATTCATAAGATAGGTGAAACCTACAACTTACCAGGGTTATTCCTATCTTCTAAGTGTTCTAAATATTATACAAGGCATATTCAGCATATGTAATGTTAAAACAACTTATATCATATACTCATTTTTATTTGGGCATTTTATTGAACATTACATATGTATTTCAGTGAAGTATCTCAAGGTAGTTTCATTATCGCTGACATACACTCTCTAGGCAAAAATTTAACAGTTGAATAACTATAGAAACAAGCCCTTTAAGCTCTTAACTTAATCAATTTACTGCTTAAATACTTTATATACAAAAGCCCTTTCTAACCTTTATTTAAGTCATTTTCCAAAATCAGATTTCTTACCCTCAAACAAGTCCCAAAACACTATAATTAATCAATTAATCATTTTTACAATGATTCTCACATCAATTTATATCAATTTCTCTCAAAAATCATTATTCATAGATTATGAAAAACCCTCACCAAACAGAAATTATAAAATTAATTGGGGAAAACCCACTTACCATCATTTTCATGCATAGCTTCCACCATAAAACAAGAAGTCGGCTCCAAATCTTCAAGAACCCACTATGGGTTATAGCAAAATCAAGTTTTTATATTCTTCCGCCGTTCAAATGGCAAAAATCAAAGTTTTCATGCATGCTTTGGTGATTGCATACTTAAATTATCTTATCTTCTAGCAAAAAAGACAAGAAATTGGGGCATAAATGAGCTAAGGCAAAGGGTTTGGACATGGGAGAAGAGAGGAAGAAGATAAGAATGAAAAATGGGCTGAAACTGCCTTTAAAAAGTCAGATTTTTAGGTGCTTTGGTGCACCATCGAATTGAATGCCAAGGCATTAGATTTCAATATCATGGCATTGACCCGCTGGCCACTAAAAAACTCACTTTTTGAATTAATGTCGTGGCAATGGATTTTAGTGTCGTGGCATTAACCTACTGCCCACTAGGAATAATTTTGGTATTTTGGCCATAACTTTTTCGTACGATATCTAAATTATGTGATTCTTAATGCATTGGAAAGATAATTTCAAGTATACAACTTTTATCACTTTTTTTTTATTTATCCTCCATATATGAGTAATTTGGTCTTAAAATTATACCTTCTATTTCAAATACAATGTGAAGCTCTAGAGACAGTTATACTAGTTCAGCTATAAATTTTTCATATGATGTCCAAATCACATGGTTCTTGATAAATTGTGAAGATAATTTAAAGGGATATAACATTTGTGTTGAACACTTTTTTCTAAATCATCCTTCATCTATGCTAAAAATTGGATATAAGTGATGTTTTTTCATATACAATATTTTTTAAACATGCTCTTGTACTCAAAACACAAATTAACTTCATTAAGTGCAATTCATATACATAATGATTCCACTTGAATTATTTAGAAAAAATTTCTTCCCATATAAGTATAATCAATATGGATGCATTAAAATAAGCAATTTATCCTCACAAATTAACAAGTATAACATTATATAATCATCTCATACATCAAATTCATAATAACCTCTTTACAACTTAATATATTTATATACGTTTTAACATCAAATGATCATTCAAGGAAACTTAATGAAAATTTTTGCATTTTTAACACCCTAAGTGTTACAATAGACTACCAAGTTCTTCCCAATGTTTGTGGAGATCCAAGACATAGCTCAATTTTTTTATGGGGGGTAAAGTGATTATGATGGAGGCAAACATTATGCCAAAACTGATTGTAGTGAAGTGTGTTTTTTGGATTCCTTTGATGAAAAGTCTATTCTACAAGTGTGATGGTTAAATTTGGAGAAAATGGATACTATTTAGTTTTAGGCGACTAGATTTACTTTGTTATCACTTGTTTGGTTCTCCTATGCTCCAAGTTGCTAGCTTTTGAAATTTTCATCGATTGCTTTTTTTCTTGTTTTTACCATAGCTACTTATACTTGGAAACTTGCTTGGCAAATTTTGATATCATTTGTTAACAAGTGTAAGCTTTATTAGATTTTTTTGATTTATGTTGCATATAATGATTATTAGTAATTAAATTATTTTGTTGCATATAATGATTATAGGAATGCATCCCGACAACCAAATTGTGTAGCATTTCTAAATTTTAAGCAGCCAAATATTGTCTTAAAAATAATATTATAAACAACCAAATTATTCTTTGCATATATGGATTATACATAAGAAAATAATGCCTTGAATACAATATTAAAGGAAAATTCAATGTTTGCTTGCATTAATAATTATAAGCAACTCATTGTTTCCTTGCATATAATATTATAAGCAATCAAAAATTATGTTATATGTGATAATTATAAGCAACCGATTGTTGTCATGTATATAATAATTATAAGCAACCAAACATTACCTTACATGTAATAATTATAAGCAAATGTTGTCTTGCATATAATAATTATAAGTAACCAAATATTGTCTTGCATATGATGATTATAAGCAACCAAACATTGTCTTGCATTTGATGATTATACACAACAAAATATTAAGTGGTTGTTAATGCACATATGCTACAAAGCATTTGCAACCAAATTGCATAGAATTTATTTGGATGTAATAAATTTTTAATAAAAAAATTTAACATTTTTAAAACAAAATATTTGGATGCCAAAAAGTCTAATTTCTTGTGGTGAATAGTGAGATCCTTGTATTATTGGTTGATTAATGCACTGCAAATGTTGATAAGTTAATGTTGTTTTTATGTGGAAAAATATAAATAATATGACATTCCATGGTCTAGAGGAACTTGATGATATATGTATATTTTTTTTAATGGAAGAAAGCTGGTGAAACCATGGGAAAACATGAGAAATTATCTACATGGTAAATAAGATGAGGATATCATACTTACACAGCTTTGAAGATGTTAATATATTTGACCATACACAAGCCTGATTTTGTTTGGTAGTTAACAGTTATTTTATTAAATTTTATTCTTTGATTAAAACGAATTATGAAGTGACTAACAGTTTTTCATCTGACAATAGCATCTTTAGTAGCAATTAAAGCTGAAAATAATTAATTAATCAGAGCAGTTGGTTAGTATGTACTGTTAAATCATGTACACATGAATGTGGGTGCTGACAGTAAATTTCATAATGGAAAACATGTCATAATAGGGCATGCAAAACTGTATTTTTAAGTTACACCATCTGAAAAATATATTCTTCATCCATGTTTAAGGCAAATGCTACTCTTTCAACTAGATTTATGTTTCAGGCCCTATTTCAAAGAATTTGTAAATGTCTTTTTATTGGGTTATCAACAAGTTTGAACTTACAGTTACTCATTGTTGGGAACACCAAACATAATGGTGGGATGCATAGTTTTTTGATATTAAGCAGCCAAAAAAAATCTAACTGCATTGAAGGAAGAGCAACAAAGCAGTAATTTTGATTAAAATTAAAATCTAAATTACGTGCTACATTAAGCAAAATGCGAAAGGGAACTTTAACGGTGGGCCTACAATCTGGAAGGTCTGGATCACTTTTGCATACATAGAAGCTTGTAATGATAGTGTTAGTGCATTTTTCAATGAAATCAACAAGCTGAGTAGAAGTAAATGCATTAGCAAGGCTCCAATTAAGGTATTCCTTAACCAACCCAACCGCCTCAAATGAAAAACAAACTGGCTCGACAAAAAACAAATATACTTTAAGATTGGCCTAAAGTTCAATGAGAGAGAGAGAGAGAGAGAGAGAGAGAGAGAGAGAGAGAGAGAGAGAGAGAGGACTAGGAGATGAAATAGAGACTCTATTTTTTAGATGAATATTTTTTATTCATTAATAAAATAAGGCAGGCAATTAGATAACAAAGGAAAAACAAATCATACAAGACATCATTTCCAATCAAGTGCACGCCACTCCACAAAGGTAATAAACAGAACATATCAAGGTTACCATGATTGGACCATCCTCTTTCACCTGTTGTCTCACATTTGTCGACCATCCAGTTATCTATAATGTAGATCAGAATTCTACATTTGGGTGGCAAGATAACGATCATTTCCCATCTGTTTCACTGATGTCATGTAGTTTAGATAAATGGCAGCTTAACAAACGATTCTCACCACCTAGATTGCCCGCAACCACATGATCCATTAGTAAGGGAAATGATCCATCATGGTAAATTACACATTTTATGGGTGTAGGCGATCCAATTCACTCCATATTACACTAACGCCCTGAAGATAGAAAACTACAAGATATAGAAGATTGAGAAGAAAGAATAGGAAGCTGAGGTGGGAAGGATGGTGTCCGATTCACAATGATCGGGAACTGGTTTGGAAGCTCAGGCGCTTCTGCTTCAAAATCAAGAACTTTCATGACTTGCTTGATGGAAGGCCTTAAACCAGGATCAGGATGAGCACACCACAACCCAACTATCAACAAAAGCTCCATCTGCTGATCATCATACTGCATGCCCAATCTCTTGTCAGCAGCATCAAGAAGCCTATTCTCACCGTAAAGTTCCCACACCCACTCCACCAATCTCACCATATACTCCCCATCTTTGAGCTCCAACGCCTTCCGCCCGCAGGCAATCTCCAATGCTACAACCCCAAAACTGAAGACATCTGATTCTTTGCTAGCCTTGCCTGTGCTGATGCATTCTGGTGCTAAGTATCCAAGCGTTCCGGCTGGGTCCGTAGTCTGCGGCCCTAGTTCATGGTCCATGAGCCTGGCTAGGCCGAAGTCTCCCAGCTTGGCACTGAAGCTTGAATCCAGCATCACATTGCTTGTCTTGACATCCCTGTGCACCACGCATCGCTCGCCCTCTTCGTGCAAATAGAGCAGCCCTGAACCCAGTCCAACAGCAATCTTGTATCTCATCTGCCATGTAAGGGAGCTCTTCTCAGCAAAGAGATGATAATCGAGGCTCCCATTGGGCATGAATTCATAGACAAGCAATAATTCTCCCTGTTCATGACACCATCCAAAAAGTTGGACTAGATTGCGATGGCGCAGCTGGCTAATGACCTTGATTTCGGTTATGTATTCTCTTTTACCTTGTTTGGAGCCTCTGGAGATTTTCTTGACTGCCACTGGCAAGCCTAAATCACTCAAGAAGCCGCGATAGACAGCCCCAAATCCTCCTTGCCCAAGCTTCCCTTCATTTGAGAAGTTGTTGGTGGCAGAGACTAATTCTTCATATGTAAACCGCTTGGGTCCGACTCCTCTGTCCAAATCAGCATTGATGGACATGAAATTAATCATATCTCTACCTAATTTCTTTGTTCTGATTCTTTTTCTTCGCATAAGCATCCATCCCATAGCTGCACAGCTGATCAATGCACCCAAAAAAAGTGCAAACAACACAACCCATATAGCCTTCAGCTGTCTCTTTGGATCTTTAGCCGACAAGGTTGAATTAAATTCCCAAGAATGGATAATATGCCGCTCTTGATACGTGCCTGTTGCCCCGGAGAATCCCACAGCAACAAATTCTGGTAAAACCTTTCTCAAATCAATGTCATAAGAAAGATTAGCCCTTGCATGAAAGACAGGATTCTTTTCATAAGTTAAGAAAACGCTCAGCTTCTTAGCAGCCCCATCGTATGTAATCCAAGCATTCCCAACATTCCTACCATGACGAGTAACGTTCCAATTCATATAAGTGGTGGATTCAATGGAATTGACGTTGATCCCAACATGTTCTGTTGGAGGATCCCACTCGGGGTTGGGAGTAGAATCGAATTCCACAGCAACAATCTGATTCTGGGATTTGGAGTAGAATGTGGTAGTGTTAAACAGGCCTAGAAACCCGCCGGCAGAGTTTGGAGGGATTCTGAAATCAACAGGAGCGAGGAAGAAAGCAAACCCATTGCCGTATTTAGAGGTGTTGAGGGTGTTGATGGTGAAGGAGAAATGAGTGGTGAAGTCAGAGAGGTTGCCTGTAGCTGGATCCCAGAGTTGCAATGGCTGAGCAAACGTGGCTCGGCCGACACGGCACAAGTAGTCTGCCCGGTTGAGCTCAATGGCTTCGTTGAAGGACACAGCATCACCTTCATAGAGGATGTTCTTCTCACCTGCGTCGAATCGGGATATCTTGAATTGAAGGGGATTTGAGAAAGGCAGAAGAAAGAAGATTGAGAATAGAAAGAGAGGGGAGATGAAGAGAGTCTTTGAAGATTGCATTGAACTACTTGTTTTGTAAATGAACAAGGCTCAGAAAGAGAAATTCATGACTACAGGTTGAAGCAGGAGTTAGAGAGGAGAGAGAGAGAGAGAGAGAGAGAGAGAGAGAGAGAGAGAGAGAGAGAGAGAGAGAGAGAGAGAGAGAGAG